>CAVNYN010238707.1:0-24904 GCA_963692815.1 Nyctanthes arbor-tristis | reverse complement strand
TGTAAAATACTTAGTTCAGACTCACTGAAGGAGATTATGGAGACCGACCCATCAGAAAGGCCCACTGCTGTGGATGTGGACGAGGGATTCCAGTCAAGGCACAAACACATGGAAGAACTGATGTGTTTGCCACATACCTCTTTCAGCGAATTCCCTGTATCAGGTATAAGAACACTCATATGTGGCAGTTCATACAGTAAAAAGACGGCACAATTTTAATGTGGGGAAGAAATAGTGACATCTGTTATTCCATAGAAGATTTCTTTGAGTTAAAACATAGCAGTGGTGGGAGCTTCATGTGGTTTTTCATATTCTTTTGTAAAATATAACTCATGGTGTTAGCATTCTTTACCGGTTTTTGACTTTTTAATGTGATTACGTGAATGTCATCTTGTAACTTCAGCGGGTGCTCAAGGCATCCGAGTATAGGCAAATATTAAAACTGGCCAAAATATATACCATCAAAACCAGACAGATTTATTGTGCTATAACAATGTTATAGATTCTCCTATACAGTACCTAGAAGCTGATGTTTTTCATGGTTCCATTACATCCTTTCTTTTCGGTAACTAAGAAGACTCCCGAAACATTTATAGGTATTTCAATTGCTAAAATCTTTCAAGTTAACCATATGAAAAATAGACACTTGATAATAGACCCATTCATAGGGACTAATAATAACCAATCAACAAGATCCGAAATTTATCATTTCACATCATTAACTTTCTACCAGATATATAGTGAATTAATGTGGCAACTATTATAGTTAGCACATAATGTTGCATATATCGACTCCATTAGACGAGTGAGCTAAGGACTTACTCTGCAAAGAAGAAAATTTAAAAACTAATTGCTCCTACTCCTATTACTTGTCATTGTCCCCAAAAGCCATTAGTCATCTTTCATATGAAATGCTTGACTGCTTCTATTAAGATTAACTGTAATCATGAACTGAACTCAATCTCAAAGGTATTAAGTACTAGGAAGAATTTTATTTTGCCTTATGCATGCGTGTATATGTGTCAAGCATCTAAACTACAAGCACTCCACTCTCGTAGTCTAGATGTGTGCCATGTGTTATACGCATGCATAATAACACGCATGCATATGCGTGTATATGCATAATAACATGCATGCGTAGGCAAAATAAAATTCTGGTAAGTTACTAGATATGGAAATTTTCTAAGAAGATAGTGTGGGGCTGCTTTTGTTAGATTAGTGCCAAATAAGGTAAGGCTCCTCCTTATCTAGTTTTGTAAAGGAACTCACTAGATATGGGCATTTGCACCAAAAAGACCAAGTAAAGTTAAGCATACCACAAATATCTGGTCCATCTAAATCAGAATCATGCAGGCTATGAATCCGAACATATCCATCAGCATCAGCTTGAGCGAGCAAAGGGCCACCGATATTCTGCCCAAATCCCGGGTTCCACTTTATGTCGAAAATGCCAGCCGTTTCCAGTCTATAAGTCAAGTTAAGCCGGCCAGCCTTGGCATCCACATCAAATAGAGAAATGCTGCCAGATCGACTAGGCTGATCGCCCTCTTGAAGCGTATAAGTAGAAGCTACTAGAACGTTATGGAATGGATCATGTGGACAGAACTCAACAGCATCCGCATTGCCCTCCAAGTAGCAATGTCCGACGTCCATGTATATTGACTTCAAACTCAAAAAAAAAAAATTGAATTAGAAGGTCAATCCATTCCGGCATTTTAACAAGCATATCGTCGGCTACAAAAACCTCATAGAAACAGACCGCAAAAATGTAAATTGGTTAGAGAAAATAATAATTCTGTTTGCCTTCCAAACATGAATGAGTTGGATGCTGTGTGTAAATAAGCATAAAATACCCCGGCAATCGCCAAGTCGGAGAGAAGATCCTCAAGACCAAGTGCGTTCAGTGCTACGCCGTTGTGAAAGGCGCTCGACAAAACAAGGTCCCAAATTGAATGGGCCTGTTTGGAAGGCAATGTGGCACATCAGGTTGTGGGGTGTATTCATTTATGAGTTGTAGGGGGAGCCCAATTATATATAGCCCAATTATCTGATTTGGATTTTTAGAGGCCCACCCAACCGAGTTACATGCCCAACTTGCACAGGAAACACACCTTATAAACAAGAGAGTAGTGTTATTTATTACCGGTGGTAATTATTACTATTATTATATGGCATTAAATGATAAGTCTAATTCAAACCATAATACGTCCCCACATTTAATTACCCGATATGAGTTAATGACAATATATTACCACATGAGATGTTAATGATCACCATTGGTGATAGATAACATTATTCTTTTACATAAATACTCTCGCGGGGCATCCATTAGGCCTTAAGAAGTTCTAAAATTGTTTGCAACATCCTTCTCCACCAGCCACGAGTATTTTGTGGCGGAAGGCTATGCACGGGCATATGAAGGTGGAATCAATAGTTCAGTGTAACGCTGTTAATTGAATGATTGGCTACTTCATTATGCCTTTTTTTCACTTCTGATTTCACCTCTCATAGCCTTACTGAATGAAGTCTTGGTTCCACCTTCATATCCTCAAGCAAGCCTTCAAAAGGATGTTGCGAAGAATTCTAAAACATGTTAAGGCCTCATAGATATCCATGTACGCACCATGAGATGAGGGTACCCAAAAACATCTTTTAAAGCCCTGACGTCGCAGCCTTTTCAGGGTTTCATCAAGGGCAAATCGAGAAATGTAGGCTTGTCAGGAAGCTTCCTTCCGTAAGGCATTGGTTATTTAGCAATTGAGTGCTTGGAAAATAGAAATGGTGGAGGAAGTGGGGAGGTGGACGGCCGGACCGGAGAGAGCGAAGGCTAGGTGGCTTTCTGTTAAGGGTTGTGGACCGAGACGTTGGGGGCTATTTAACAATGGATCTTCATTCCAATGCATAATACAAAAATCTTGCATGCATGTTTAATTTGTTACTAAATCTTGCCAAAATTTACTAAAAATCAATTGCCTACACGTTATCAAATATTGACATCATGCGTTCAGTTACTAAAATCTTACCTACACGGTTATAAAATCTTGCCATCATGTGTTTAGTTACCGAAAAAGCTTTTGAAAATCATCCAAAAGAATTGTAATAAGCACACATGAAACATATCGCTGGTAGGTTTAGGCATGCATGTTTGCTTTTAGTTCATCTGAACACATCTCTATTAACATATTCAACGGTGGTCAAAAAACAAAAAATGTAGCGCGACCACTTTCAAAATTTTGAGTAAATAATTCGACTCACCTGTATTTATGGTGGTGGTAGTAGTAGCACTAACTTTCTTCTTGTTGTCTTAACTGCAAGTATTTGGTGCTTTTTGTCTATCTCCTTACTATTATCTTCACTGGAAGTTTTGATGCTTTACTGAACTAATAATATATAGCATGAAAAAGCTCATGATATTCAAACAGAAAGTTTTTCAACCACAATTCAATCATATCTTCTTAGTAATGACAAGTGAATAATATGCACGGGCATTTAATTTTGCTGAGGGTTTCACATAGAAATATTCTACTTCGACAAATGGGTAGATAAAAAAGGTGACAAAATAGATATGTGATCCATGTGATAATTATTGATAAAAAAATGATGTGATGTATTAAAAAACAAGATGATGCCATGGGTAAGTTTTGTTTAACTTTTTATATATTGTTTTGTTCAAGTACTTTAACATAAGTTGAACCTGCACAACCTTGCTAGATTTGCAGAGCAAGTGCCCCAGTGAGTTTCATCAATGGCCCGTGGCCATGCGCCTAGTGCTTAAAGCAACAATCAAGAATAAAGTCTGATTCGATAAAACAGCCAGAAAAGTAAGAATGAAGTATCAGGGACAAGGAAAGGGGGGGGGGGGGTAATAATTGCAGCTGCATATTATTCTTATCATTTTCTGCTCCTTCACAGATAAAATCTCAACAAAAAATTGAAATCAATGGATGGATAAATAAAAGCAACACCTGAACTATCACGCTAAGCTCGAACTCCTCGGTTGAGGTTAACCATCCGACTCGATGCATCCAACTGACTTCTACGGGCTGCAGAACCAGGTCGGTAATAGCCACCAGACCTCGACTGACCCGTCCAGTCTCTTGCTTGACCTCTGTCACCTCCAACACCATATCCTGTCCAAACGCTACTGCTGCTTTGCCTACTTTGTGAGAGAGAAAATTCATGCCACCTACCACCTGCACCAGAAACAGCAACGGCAGAATAATCCTGCCCGTCCTTACGCCTATGTGGGAGACTGTCCAATCAGCCACCACCAATGCGTGCCTCAATTGCTCGCTCATTAGATTCTGCAAGGACAGCAAGTTTCTGTGTCAAATGGAATGCCAGAGCCTGTAGTCTTGTGTGCCTAACATCATCGAAGACCAAGCACTGGGTTGGTTGGTCCAAACTTGCTTGGAGCTCATCGTTGATCATCATTTTGCTTAGGATGCTATGTGCCCTTGCATTAGAAAGATCAAACAGCTAGCCTAGATGATCCAGGCTCACAGAATTGTACGAGGACAAATAAGTAAACAGATAGGTCCTTAGAGCCTCTTCCTTGATTTTGGCCCTTAGCATCTCAAGAATATTATCTTTGTTTCGAAGGAGCCTCCAAATTTCAGGAGATTTAATTACACCATATGCCTTCTCAAAATCCCCTTGTCTAAGAGCCCTTGTGGCAGCCATTACGTGGTCCCTAACACTTTCAGGAGGGCCAGTGAATGTCTGCCTTTCACTCACTTCAAGCAACCTCCGGAGAGTCTTGCTTATGACCCTACGTTTCGCATCATGGCCGCCAGCTGCCATGTTTGGGACCTCTAGCAACATGGCACATGTCAGATGGACAGCCTCAAGAAGCTCGAGATTTATATGCATGTGGTAAGGCATCTGCCGCCTCTTTTCTAGCCGTTCCTGGAAAATTCAACATACTATTAGAATTCTCTTAAACCAAGTCAATACAAGCTACTAGAGAAACATCTAGCAGGGAAATACTTCAACAAAAGAAGGGGGGGGGGGAGGAGAAAGAAAAGAAAAAAGATCATCAAAGTGAAAATAACAAATCTGAAATTAGAGGGCATATGATTTAGAATTTTGAGAATTGATTTTGTGAAAAAGTGATTTTTGGAAGAACGTGGTTGAAAAGTAAGGAAAAGTTACAAATCTACGTGCAAGATTATTTTAACCGATAAATCTGCGATTGAAAATGAGTTTGAGAGAAGTAATTTTGGAAAATCTAAACCATACAGGGGCTTAATCAACTAATCTCCTCCTAAATCAGGCGATGCACAATATCGACCATTAAAAAGCTCATGAATACAGGACTACTAATTTTAACTTATCATTCAAGCATCACTGACTTAAAAAGGAGTTCTCAAACAGGGCAAACAAGCAAAAAACCGATCAATGCTAGGACTAAATAAAAAAAGGACATCATTGCATGCACGAATAGTCAAGGTTTCGATTATTACTTTCAGAAAAGTTCTCAAACAGAAGAATGTCAGCAATTCTAAAGTTCTAACTACCAGAAATATCCCTACCGTAATAATGTCGTGCACACCAGTTTACCACACCAGAAGTCCCAGCTATGAACAGTACGCATAATAGAAGACTGGAAATAGCCATCTCGCGACTTCCTATAGAAATTTCTTTTCTAAAGCTAATCCAATACGTAAGAAAAATAATAGAAGTTTCAAATAATGCAGGAGAATCAACCAAAATAGCAAACAAAAAACAGATCACACGCGGACCATATGTGTTTCTCATATGCTTAAGGATAAGCACCCATACTGCGGCTCTTGTATAAGAAAAATAAATTGCAGCTTAAGCCAAGGGAGCGGCGCATAGGGTAAACTTTTAAGCATAAGCAGAAACAAAGATGCTCGTAGAATTGGGACCACGAAAAAAGTGATGAGAATCGGGTAAAAATACTACCTGTTCTGGTGTCTTCTCATGATATCGACTTTGTGTGACACCTTGAGCAAGTAATTCTTTCACCCTGCCAGCAGAATACAGTTCCGAGAGGCAACTATGGCCCTCAGTAATATTTCCCACTCTAAATGCACAGAGTCCAAGCTGTGCCATTGCTCTGTTGAAAAGTATTTGGGTGGAAATATCCATGTGTTGAACATTATCCTGCAGATGACTCATAAGCAACAAGTCACGGGATGTTGTAAAGTTATCCAGGATGGCATGGTGGTATATATCACAAAGCATTGCTCGAGCCTTAGTCCTCTCATCTCCATACTTGTATATTAAAGAAACAAGGATGTCCATCAACGTCCTACTATGCTCTGGAAAGGTAGGTTTACGAGGAACCAGCTCAGGAGTTGCAATAAATGAAGGTTGCCTCGCACTTACCTCTGTAGCTTTAGAATCATCTACAGACTCTGTATCCCCTCCGTCATGAGTTAAATCAGCCAATTTCCCCATAGCTTTATATACCTCTTGTGGCTTATAATAAATGAGCTCGACACGCTTAAGAGAAACCTTTGCAGAACCCTTATTATCCCCAACTCGTTCCAAATATTCCTGGACATTCTGTGCAAGTACTAGGAACATTGGTTCATCCCTAAGCCTCTCAACATATTCACGGGTGTGTGGATCAATAACTTGAAGGCTCTTAAAAAATTCCACATCTATCCTTTCAAGGAAGGCTACCAAATTTCCCCATATCCTGATTGTCCCATTAAAGTCTGCTCCTTTTTGAGTCTCATCCCCATCAGGCTCCACCTTGTCATCAACCACAATATTTGGGTACTGGGTCAAAATATCAAGTATTACAAGCATATTTTGCACACATTTCTTCCACACGGTGATCGGCAAGTGACCAATGAGACTTGGATTAACATCAAACTGTGCAGAGACAACACTGAAAAGGATCTCAAGCTTCTGAGCAGGCGTCTTTGCAACACGTGTTAAAAATGTGAGTTGCTCAACCAATTCAATTCTTCCTGTCCCCTTCCTTCCTCTAGCTGCAGCAATCTCCTTGAACTTCTTGTTCACAGTCTCCCATGTAATTTGGCTGGGATCCTTAAACTGCTTGTCCATGAGCTTATCTTTCTTACCCAACATCTTCTCCCAACCAATTCCGGTCTCAGATGAATCTCTTTCCTTGTCACCTTCATCTCCATCTGAACCTGCCTTTGCAAGCTCAGAAGGATCCTCTTCAATTTCCGAATTTTCATCTTCATCTTCCTCTTCTTCCTCTACTTCATCCTCATCTTTCTCCTCAAAAAGTTCTGGATTATCCCTGTACTTAGCAATCAAATCTTCATACTGTTTGTTGTTCTTCTTCAACTTTTGCTTCATTGAATTCAAGTCCTTCGCATTGCTGCTACTCATCTTCTTCTTTGCCTCCTTATTGGCAAGTGACTGATTCAAGAAATCCTCCAACATCACAAGAGCCTTAATGTAAAGATTAGGAGCTCTATCTGCCTCCATAACTCTCATGACCTTCTCCAGTTGCTTATTGATCTTGTCAAAACCTCCTGCAAGCTGACCCAATCATTGATCTTCATAGCATTTTTCATCTGATCAACAGTGGCAGACAACTCATCAAAGCGCCTGTCCCTGGCAGATCGGACAATTCGCCTTTGACCATCTGAGTCATCACTATCACTCGCATTACCCTGGAGATATCTGCTTCCCGTTGTGGCAGTTGTTTGCACTGGCCCACTATCTTCAGGCTCATAATCACTCTCCTCCTCCTCCTCCTCCTCATCTTCAGTATCGCTATCACCCTAAAATCCCAAAAACGAATATAAGAATAATCAGAAAATTGCACCTTCAACAGGTAAATATAAATACGTCTTATCCTATCCGGGTTCTCTTCAAATAAGATATATGGAGGGGGGAAAATTTTCTTTTGAGTCCAACTTTTTTAAAACTCTAACATAACAGAAGATTTGGCAAAGTTCATTTTGCAACAGGTAACAACGCGCATGCACGTACAGATACAGGTCTTATCCCATATTGGTTCTCTGCAAGATCTTAAACTCTTTATCATTCAAATTGAGGTCTTAATAATAGATCATTTTTCACTTTAACAACCATGAGTCCCTATCACAGATGTGCATGTTATGGCGTGTTACTGCTCCGCTTTTGGAATAGAACTTAAAGTGGAACCTAAATTTAACAAGACACATGTACAGCATCAACATTGAAAGTTGAAACTGAGCAATGAGATTCGGAAAACACAATTTAAACCAACAGAGAGATTAAAACAAATGTATTGAAAAAAATCGAGCAATCAACACACCTGGGTCCAAAATCTCGATGCCATTGCCTCCAATCAAGTATCAATTAACTCTCAGAACAATCAGCGATACAGCAATCTGCATCAAAATATAAATAACTACTAAATTTAGAAACTAAGTCAAAGTAATGCAAAGAATAAAAACATATTCCAAGCACTAATTGCACAAAAAACACAAATCTGCATATATCCATGAGTAATTAGTATAGGGTGAGAGTGGGAAGGCGTCATGCCTGAAATGAGCTGCGAAAAATCGAGAGAGGGGGTTCTTAAAACAGAAACCCTAATTTTTGAGATGTCGTAAGTTTTACTGATGACCGTGGGATGCAGATCGGGCGACGCGGGTGAATATATTGAACACGGGCTGGTTTTATTGATATTTGATATATAGCCATATAGGTGGGCGCTCACCGAAAACTATCTCCCATTGGGCAGTGAACACACGTCTGTGAGACGTATGATATTACATCAAAATTACTTATTAGAGAGACTTAAACACTACGCTCTGTTCGTTAGGCTTACACAATTGACTCAATAATTTTCAGCCGTGTATGCCCGGAATACGTGTGGCCAGAGGTCTCAGATCAGTTAATAATCATTCTAAATTCTTTATTAATAGTTTTTTTTTTATTTTGCTTTCAATAAAAATAATAGTTTTTTATTTTTTTATTTTTGACAATAATATATCTATATATATATATATATTAAATGAAATTAGTCTGCGGTACTTTTGTATTGTAATTTTTCCGCCAAAAGTTTGTTAATAGAGTCTTTTTCGAAATTTTATTTTTTATTGGGGTAAATTAAGTCGTACTCTATAATTTTCAATTTTTTAATTTTTTTATTATTCTCTTCCGCCTTATCTAATTCTCTAAACTTACATCTTATCATTTTATTTGTATTTTTCATTTTTGTACTTAAAAAGTATTTTTTAAATTTAAATCAGTTTTACATATATTTTGTTTAGTATATATGAATATCCGAGCACTTATATTGTCTTCTAACGTATTTTTTATTTTATTTCAAAAACACAAAACCAAACATTTAAAACTCAATTGACTCTCGAATTTTGATTTGATGTCTATGGTATGTTTTAATTTCAATTTCATGTCTTTTTCGTCTATGGATAATTAAGTTCAAGCTCTTTTTTTTCCTTAATCAAAGCCTGCCATAATTTTTTTTTTTTTGGTTAATTGTGACAATATCATCAAGTGGTATGATAATAAAATTAATGTCATGAATAATAAAGTGGTAGAGTATGATAATGGATGTGATTGATAATTCAATTTAATAATTAATAGATAATTATAATAATTTAATAATTATGATTATCCAATTCTCTACTTTTTCTTAAAATAATATATGACTACTTTTATGTATTATCAATATATATATATATATATAGAGAGAGAGAGATGGGGGGAGGGGGGGAGAGAGTTAAGTTTGTGATACATTTTACATCATCTTTCCCCTAAAACCATTTTAAGTGAGGTCATTTTAGACTTTTTCTTACATTTTATGTAAATTATGTGGCAAATTGTAAATTTATATTTCCTTTTTTTTAATTAATTAGGGATTATGATCTTTATATATTATTATCTTCAAGAATTTTCTTAGAAGTTTTGCAAATCGTTTCTGATTTATTATCTTTGCTAATCGACAACTGGGATCTCAAATTTGAGATTTATATACTGGATCTGTCTTATTTTATTAAATATTTTATTGGATTAATCTATATTCAAAGTTTTTTGATTTTTTAATTCAAAATTTTTAATATATATCTTATCTAATAAATGTTTCGTTGTTCTCATTATGCTATTTTTTTCGATGATGCATTAATTTTAATTGTATGCTTTTAAATCGAGTAATTTTGTATATAATAAATATAGTTTAATTAACGTTTCATAGTTTACAAAATTTTCATCACGGTATAGTCATGGAGGAAAACAGAAAACTTAATTTCCTAAGGCATGAGAATGACAATAGACCAGGTGGAGATTGGGTATGATACATCCGATACCCTACACATAAAATTTTTTTCTTTCATCCCCACTTAAAGCGGGACTGGTCTGGGACGGGGTTGGCCAATTTGTATATATTTATAATATTTTTATTTTTATAAAATTGCAATTAAAATGGCTAAATTTTCTTGATTTGTTTTATCATGTGTTTTATTTTTCTAAAAATTAAAATTTTTAGTAAATATTTTTATTTTTATTTTTATCAAGAAACAGTTAAGTGGGTCAGGTATGAGTAAAAATTATCATAACCTCTTCTACCCATTGTTAAGTGAGGTCGATTTTCTTTACTTCATCCCCTGCTTAATTGCTCATTTAGTCTGATATTCCCCATCTTAATAAGATCGGGTACATGTGGGCATCGGGTTTGGCAGATTTTTTTTTTTACAATCCCTATTAAGGTCATGTAATAGCATTCCATATCGAGTACGCATATAATAACTTAGTTAATAACAAGATAATCAAAATATTATAGTTCAATATGACTAATCATACATTACTTAACATTTTGTATTGATTTGGTATCTTCTCGTGTAACGCACGAGTGAGAATCCAGTTCTTTTTTAATAGTTAAAACCTAAATAAAAAAAATTGATTTACAAATATAAATTCATAAATTGATTAAATTCTATTTTTCTTTCACTTCATGATGATTGCTTTTGGAATTAAAAAATGAGTTGTCTATGTATTTTATGGGGTTTACATGTAGTACACAAATCTCAATCATTCAACTCGATTAATTCTCTTTCTTATTTTACAAAAAAATACCATTTTATATGAATGCAAATATTTTGTGAATGAGAAAATAGCATCTAATGTTTAGGATTATTTTTTTTGCTAAATATTAAGTTATTATGAGGGCTCTCTTGTCACGCCCCCAATTTCTAATAATAGCGAAAGCATTTAAATATATATATCTCGATTCTAAATTTGAGGGTAATACCTTACAAATACGATTCAAAATATCGTGGCGCTTTCACTGTGTAATCTGATAATTAAAATTATCGCGGCCACCCACAACAAAACCCTGGCCACACACCGAAGTCTCGATCACATATATGTATCTTCTCCATCCTTGAGACGATCTGGCCACAAGGCTCTTAGTTCAATACCTACAAGGTTGTAGAAAATGGGAAGGTGAGTACAAGGTACTAAGTGAATAACCAAATATCTTGATTCACCTTTCATATAGGAAATACATTTCCAAAGAAAACCATAACGTCATAAAGCCTTTAAATGCACAAAGCCATCGGATGCACAAAGTCTTTTGCTGCACAAATGAGCCCTATCGCTAGTTAAACTACTACTCGTAGTGCGTAAATGATTGGCTAAGTCCACACAGCAAGACCACAAAGATTCAATTCGGCCAAGATCACACAGTAAGGCCACAACGATTACCACATAGCCAAAATGAGCAAGACCATATAGTAAGGTCATGTTCCACAAAGCAATACAAAACGGGTAGAGCATTAACTAGCACCAATGCAATAAACCAAATTCTCTTTCCATAACAATGCATCAAAAATCCATTAATTTCTTATGAAAACGTGATGAACAAAAGAAAGAGAATCAAAGTACCGGGTACTCACCTCAATAACTCTAGATGGAAAAGTGTCTTCAAAATATTAGTATTTCTCAATCAAAGTGATCTTTTAAGTGGGGATTCTTTATATATATGAGATGGCTTTATTTTATATGAAAAAGGAGTGTTCTAGGGGGTTTTACTTAGGGTTTTATGGCATTATCTAATTTGGACGAATTTGCCTTAATTATTTTGGGATAGAGAGAAAATGCTTGGAGAAAGGTTGGTGAATTTTCTTAACCCTTGGACCTTTTTATAGGTGTTAGATTTAATTAGATTTAAATAATAATTGAAATCTGCAAATCACAAAAATGACAAGTGTCCTCAACATTTGGCAAAAGAGCACATTCATTATTTACAAATATGCCAAGTGTCTTTAACACTTGGTAAAACTAGCAACTTTATTAATTATAAAAATAGCATCTCTTGACACTTGGCAATAATAGCAAGATTTTTATTTACAAAAATGGCATGTGCTTTTATATTTGGCAAGTCTAGCAATCAATTATTTACAAAAATGATAAATATCTTATAGACTTGGCAATACTAACACTATTTATTAATAACATATGTTGTATAATTTGACAAACATTGTTAAAATTCACGGGATGTTACATCTCTCATATTCCCACCCGGGGCTGACCCTGATATAGTTACTGGTAAAGTTTAAAGTTAAGGTCAAAAGTTCAAATCCTTTTAACAACACAATTGATTTTTTTTTTAACTACCAATTTAAACTTTAAATATTTTCATTTAATAATAGATAAGATAATTCTATTTTTTTATTTTATTAACTTTCAAACAATGAATGTTAACTAATTGTATACAAGTGCGTTGCACGGAATAGAATAATTAGTAAAAAAGTGCGCAGTAATTTGAAAAATTAAATAATTATAATTTTATTGAGTACTACTCGCTCATATATATATGTTACTAATATACATAAATAAAATGAAATTGAAACGAATAATATTTTCACTTAGCACAGATCTAATTAAATTGTTATTCTTAGAATAATATTCTTAGGTAATAAAAATGAGAATGAGGAATTTTTATAAAATTAATTTCATCTTGAGTATGGAAACTAAAAAACCATGAGAAATAAATGATACGAAATTTATAAACTCCAGAATTACCCTACAACCACATCAATAGTAATAGGGTGTGGATGACATTGATTTATTAGAATGAATTATTTTCCACATTCGTTCTCCACCATAAATTATTGGATTTTTTATTTTATTTATTTTTTTTTGCATTTCCTCATCGTTATTCACTAAATCTACTCTAAAAAATCTAAAATACACAGTCTTCTATTACAAAAGATCCAATAAAAGCAATATTACAACAAATGACAAATTCTATATGATTTACCATTTACCCCTAATATTAATTTTTAACCACTTTCTGTTCTAAAAAAGAATTAAAAGAATTTTTTTATTTTTATTCTAAATCATTATCATCAAATATTATTACTATCGTATCCTGTCAACTTAAACTTTTACCAATATATAGGTTCTCAGAAAAAAATAAATACTAAATTAAGTAATGTACTAAATATATAGCCTTATGTTTTATGAATAAGTATTAGTATTATTATTATAAAATAAAATAAAATAAAAAATAAAAGAAGCATATAAAAGTAGAATAGTGATTTTGGTAGGAAAACTTGCATATGACAATTATCCTACTTTAATGTATATAAGATTTCACATCACATTTTTATAAGGAAAAAAAAAAGGCTCTTTAGATGTATTTTATTTATTAAGCATGTGGGTCTATACTGTTTAATAAATAATAAAATGTACTAAAAGTCTTATAAATATGATCAATATTGAAACTTAAATAAATGAATAATTTTTTTGAAAGTTTTTAAAATGTTATATACTTTGCTAATTTTTTAAACATACGGAAAATTGATAGTGCAAAGTTTAAACTAATAAAATTGTACTTAATTTAAAAATTTTTAAAAGGGCCCATATAAATTTCACTCAGGCCTCCGAAAATCTTAAGGCCAGCCCCACCCCATGCAACTTTGTTTCCATTGGGCTCTTAAGAGCAAGGACCAGTCTCAAACTGCCAAATATATTCCTTGGTTTGTTGGTTTATTTGGTCTGATGGAAACAAAGCTAAAGTATGAAAATAGAAAGATAAATTACTGGAGACTCATTATATTAAGGAGGGTGTATTTAATTAAGACTTTTATAGACATTTTGAGGCTTTGAAAATCTTAAGGTATTTAATTTAGGCTTTTAAAGACTTCCTAAAAGTCATAGTATATTTCATTGAGACTTTTAAAGAAAAGTCTTTAAAAGTCTCAAGGTATTTAACTGAGACTTTTTTAAAGTCTAGAAAAGTCACTAGGTATTCAAATTGTACAAGATTTTTTAGGATTTTTCTATAGTCTAGACATTTTAAGACATTTAGGAGAAAATATAAATAGCAAATCCCTCACAAAATCCCATCTACAATCATGAGATTTGAGAAAAGTTACAAAAGACGAAGTAAAGAGAGAAGAAATGTAGCTTTGGTTCTTCAAAATAGGGTTCCAAGTGTTAATTGATTTTTTCTTTCTTCATAAGGTCCTGTAGGATATTGAACAATTTTACCGATTTCTTTGATAATTGATATTGAATAACCCTTTTTTGGGATAAATATATTGAATGAATATATGAACGATGAGATAAGACTTAAAAAAAAATTCTATCAATTTTTTCCATGTTACTAGCATGGATATGAAGAACTATTTCATTAAATTATTGACGGTTGATTATTATAATTATTATTATTATTATGAATAATTCATTATACCTTTTAATAATGAATGATTCATTCATCAGTATTTCGTATCTTTGTAATAGTATAATGAATTATAAATTTTATTATTATTATTTTATGTCATCTTTGCTCCATATCACTATTCATGAAACCTCAAAGTATTATTATAAATTTGTGGACTGAGTTTGTAGAGGCAAAATACCCTTCCAATTAGGGTTTTGATGCAAATTGAATTTTATAAGAAATCGTCATTTTTTTAAAGAAATAATACAAAAGTCTTGATATGTCCTAAAAAGTCTTCAATAAAAGTTTAGAAAAGCACTTAAACGAAAATTCACAAAAGTCTAGATATACTTTCCTTGACTCCCAACAAATCCATAAAAATCAAATCAAATATGATAAAATCCAGAAAAGTCCCATATTTAAAAAAGTCTTTAAAAGTCTTGAGAAGTCTCAATTGAATACACCCCCTAAGTTATTTAAAGGATTTTTTATTGCTGAATTTAGTAAGAGCACAGAAAAATTCTGTTCAGATTATGCATAAATATGTGGATGTTAGATGGAATAAGCCTTAGCAAGGTACTTTTAAAATTAATACTGATAGGAGCTACAAAGGGGAAGAATTATCGGATTATCTGATCAGGCATTAGGATTATTTGGGTGACATTATATTGCTTGGCATTAGGATTTGTAAGGGGAAACCTCTGTTTAATTAATGTTTGCACAGAGACGGATTCTACAACTAGCAAAGGGCGTTGAGTATGTGTTAGCTGAGATAAGGGATGTTATTAGGCAACAATATGGTATCTTTGTGAACCATATTTAGAGGGAAGGTAATAGGATTGTGGATTGGATGGCTAATATGGGACATAATATACAACGCATGAAAATATACGAGTTGGAAGAACTGCAGGAAGAATTCATGGAATATTGTCAAGACAAAAGCTTCCAGAACTCCATATATATATATATATATATATACACACACACAGAGAAGATCGTAACAAATTCTTGAGCCAAAACTTGCATCCCAATAACTGTTTGTATTATTTGGAAAGAAGCTTCTTGCAGTGAGGAAGAAGGGCAATCGTTATATATGTTGCGCAGTTTCAGAAAGTCATCAATTGTTATCAAATATGTCATGCGTTCCCTGATGAAATTCCAGGGTTTATCCTAATCTTTTTGGGTTTCTTCCCTCTACATTACAAATAGCTCAGACCATTAAAATCTTAGAGCTATATATGTCTCATTTTTCACAACAATGTACGTAGATTACCATGAAGATAATAGTGAAAACTTACCATCCATAACCTTCATTCCACCTAGAGAATCCACCCCCAACAAACAGTTATTATTGTTACATGTCTATTTCCCATTCCACCATTTAGGAGATTGGTTCCCTATATGTTTTAGAAAATTATTATTATTATTAGAGAAAATACTACGTACATAATGAGCTTTAGTTCATGAAATGTGGAATAACAATAATAATGCTATATATAATAATTGCAAGTATGAATCTATGTCACAGTTAATGTGATATAAAATGATCATGGAAATTATCTAGCATCCGATTCCTTATAGTAACAACTAACCAAATTTCAAAAAATTATGAATGAAAAATAAGTAAATGCCACTATTAGGTGGAGTTAGATTTTGTTCCACAGGACTAATATTCACGTCAATTGTTGACAACAGAATGGTACTACTAGTGATTGGCGTTCATTAAAACCAAACTTGACCCGGAGGAAAAATTAACGGCTGCCAGGCAGGGACTGGTAAATATATCAACGGTGATCCACCAAAGTGGACCTGTGCGCATGACTCAGCATGCATGCACTTCCATATATATATATATATATATATATATATTCTGGATAATTCAAATTCCACCGAACAATTTGTTTAATGTCCGGGCAAGCCAACTTGCCTGCCCAACACAAGCTCCGGGCCCTGCCCTCCTGCCCGTACAAGAGCATCTAGGAGTATATTATTGTAGAGAAACCTCTATAAAAGGCAAGAAACCCTAATGCATTCCCCCATTCCGCAGCCTCGAATTTTCTTTCCATTTCTGGCATATATTTCCGTTTTCAGTTCATGAGGTATTTTCACTTGCCATGCGTCTTCTGGCACAATAACTCTGTGAAGATAACATCATTGAGTTTTTTCAGATAATAACTAAAACCTTTTATTTACTTAACTGACATATTATACTTACGACAGGGGCTTTTCAACATTGCGATGGTGTCCGTTATGCTTGTATTTGTACGGTGAGCGGGTAGGTATTTTGTGTATATTATTCAATATTGTTAAGTGCAAAAAACTTCCATCCGCTTGTGAAATGAAATGAGCAAAGCGGCCATAAATTTGCACAGAGTGAAAGTGCAGAGCACACAGTCAAATGTGTGTTTTGGCTATTTCTAAAGGGTTGACTGTGTAGCTATAAGGTTAGCTTAACCCTCTTAGATTTTTGAGCTCACATTTTTTTTTTATTCGATTGGTATTTTTGTTCCAACTTTCTAAAAGAACACGGGACTTGCTCGAATTTTATTTGTAGGAACCAGCAGTTGAAATCATGAGTTGTTTTAAAGTTCGTTTATAGGGTCAATTGAGTTAGGGACTAGTTTACCGTATGAAATGTTTTTAAGTCGAAAATACTAACTGAGTTCCAGCTCAAATTGGATTTAATTGGAAGTGCATAATTTTTTCCCCTTTTTGAAAGGTGCACGGTGCACTCTTGATTTGATGACACTAGGAATCGGGCTTAAAGTTTAATAATTGTTAATTTGTTATATCAAGTTAATTCATCAAACTCCTCCCAAAATTTTCTGGCCACTAATTCCATATTTTATTTTTGAATTTAATTATAATTTTTTAGAATTACATTTGAAAAGAAAGAAAAAATGAGAGAGAGAGCACCTAGGATATTTGCAAGAATATTTTCAAGAAAAACCACGGCCTTATCCTAAAGGTATAAATCTTACTAGTACTCGTATGTATACAAACAAAAATGCAAAATTAGCTATATAATAATTATAATTATGATTATGGTACGCAAACAACGTGATAAACAGGACAGTTATTCTTATTATTTCAATAGGTAATTTTCACTCTAGGTCCCAATCTTTCAACTTTGTATTAATTTTGTCCTCATTCTTTTTTTTGGGTATGCTAAATCCCCGACCTTTCATTTATTATCGTATTATGTCCCTAACATCAGTTTTTCTCCACAATCTTTTAATTTTCACTATTAACCCCTACTAAAATAACTATTATACCCTTAATTATTTACTTCAACTATAGGTCTCTAACCTTTCAATTTTATACAATTTTATCCTCATCGTTTTTTGGGTGCATAGGAGCGACAACATTTCATTTTTGTTGTGTTATATTCCCTATTAATACTTTTCATACCTAACATTTTAATTTTTTCTATTAATATCTATTAAAATTATCATTCTATTATTAATTATTTAAATAAAAAATAAAGAACAATATAAAATAAGAAGTCCACACACTCTAATACACTCCAACACAACCCAATGACAATAATCGAAAACAATGATAACAAAAAAACTCAATCCATAATAGTGTTGATTGATATTAAATCCGCGTCGAAGAAAATTGTCGATCTAAGTATTAGCATGACGAATCGGATCTAATTTCTTGATCTACTACAAGTCATGTGACAGATAAGAATGAGATAGATCTGTCCCCAAAAAATTGATTTTTGATTTATAAAAAATAAATATAATCCTAATACTTTAATTCTAATTTAATTTCTTATCTCTCTTTGTGATTTCATTATAATTTGCCCCCGATTTATTATCCGTCTTAACGCTATATGATCCACCAATTGTGAATCTACACAAAATTAGAATTAGCGAATTAAGGTTCAATTTCATTTTTGTAAATTGAAAATGATTGATTTTTATTTTTTTGTAGATCCACCCTAATCCATATCTGCTACGTGATATGTGATGAATCGAAAAACCCGATCCAAGCTATTACACTAACTCTCAAATCAGAAACTTTTTTTACACAGATTAGGTATCCATTAAGTTTGATGTAAATCGAATTTTTTTTGTTATCACTATAGGTTAGGATAGGTGGAGTTTTTATTTTATATTGTTTCTTATTTTTTATTTTATTTAAATAATTAAGGGTATAATAGTAATTTTAATAGGAATTAACATTGGTAATTAAAATCTTGAGGACGGAATGTGCTATTAAGGACGTAAAGCGATAATAAATGAAAGGTTAAATGTCCTGTATGGAGATAAAATTATATAAAAATTGAAAGGTTGGGGACCTATAGTGAAAATAAAGAATTAAGGGTATAATAGCCATATTAATAGGGGTTAATGGTGAAAATTGAAAAGTTATGGGACAAAAAGTGACGTTGGGGACATAATACGATGATAAATGAAAGGTTGAGAGCCTAGTAGGCATAAAAAAAATGGAGATAAAATTGATGTAAAGTTGGAAGGTTGGGGACCTAAAGTGAAAATTACCCTATTTCGATATATGAAACAGAAGAAAGGCAGCCTTAAAAACAGAATTCCAATGAGCATATTCTTGATCATGTTTGGAAGAATTGCAGTACAGTACGTCGAACAACGAACTAGCTTTCTTCTTGCGTGCTTTTATGAAAGCAAGATTAAACAAAGGGAAAAAAACTCTAAAGTGTAAAAATAAGGGAGGAAAAAACTATTTTCAAATAATGTGTATGGAGAAGTTTTGGTGGAAAACATAGATATATGTGAAAAATTCTTTATTTGGCTCTACAATTAGACACATGACAACCTTTAATTAGTTGCCATACATTTTCAAATTAAAAATGTGAGAGGTAACTGGATAAATGAGGGGCTAACACCCCCAACTCAAAAAAGGGGTTTATTCCCCGCCTCCCAAGACACTATTTGCTATTGTAGGGTGATTGTGCTCTAAACATGTTAACAATTAGAGCACGATTAATATTGTGGGAAAAAAGCCAAGGAAAAAATAGCTAAGGAAAAAAAATTAGGGAAAAAAACCTATTTCCAAATAATGTGTAGGGGAAAAAGTTTGGGAGGAGAGGAGAATATGAATTGGACACGTGACAGTATTTTATTAGATTGGAAGGGGAGTGGGAGTGGGGAAAAATAATATTTTATTAGATTAGAAGGAGAGTGTAAAAGGAGGAATAAACATGCCCTCTCATTTAGGTTTATTCCCCTTCAAAATGAGTTTTTACCCCTTCCTTTTAGCACATTATTTGGGGTTTTGGGGGAAAAACCAAAATTTTGATTTTTTCCCCAACACTAATTGTGCTCTTATAGTAGCTAAAATAAGTAACCATATATATATATATATATATATATATATATAGTAAGTATAAATAGGAGTATAGAGTCTGAGTTTTGACGAGGAGACACTTGGAGACACCCGATGTGTGGAGCTATGCAAATTATTTGACAAGAATACACACACAGAGTATCTCCATAATCCTAGTTATTGGGCAAGTCTCAAAGAACAAAGAGCTGTTTGATAACACAAGTACAAACTTTTAACACAGATTGGGATGAATAGTTGAAACTAGAAAGATTTCAAAATTGTATTGAAATGATCATATGTTCTTTTCGGTTATGCAGAAAAGAGGACTCACATGTCACGTGATCAAAATGAGTGATAGAGAGTACCAATGGAGACACCTTAGTGTCTAGAGTGGTACTTGTAGAAACCTCTCTGAAATATCCCCATAAAAAACCTCTTTATAATAATAATAATAATAATAATAATATTAATATTATTATTATTATTATTATTATTTCAATTACCAAGTCACTCCTCAAACAAAGACAATGATGATCTTCATTGAAACATAATACTTGATCATGAACAATAGAAGAGAGACAAATTCTCTACCTACAAAAAAAGCCATCAAAAGGTATAGAAAGATTGAGCACTTAGCCTTTAAACAACCGTCACCTGATCTGACCAGCTATAAGACTATGAAATGGTCCATTGCAATAACTTACAACCTTAAGGCAACGCAAGGGATAAAAACCTAAAAATTGAAGTCCAAAGGCAAATGGATGAACAGGGCAATGTGAAATTTCTTTTCTGTTGAGAGTGTTTAATGAACTTATTATTGTAGGATGAGCCGATATGTCATTCTGAGGATTAAAAAATCCCAGAAACTGAACAGAGAATGGAGCATTTTATTAAGCCTTTTACCACATCCCTTCTCTTTCAGACGCACTGATACGCTAAATGGTTGGTGATTCATTGTTTTCATAAACTTCATCTGAAGATGACTGATCCAACGGTCAAGATTTCTAACTTCTTTGATTTCACCATGTCTTGAATCGCTTGTAGAATGGAAATAATAAGTCTAACTTCATTGTTTTTAATTTCTCTGCAACTCACCGTTCAGGTGAGCTGGCAGACGGAAAATATCTCATGATAAAACTTGCAAGTGACCAGATACAGATCACACCAAGAAACTGGAGTACATTTAGTAGCGTACTTAACGAGCCATTTATTGCCAGGTTGTGAGACGTCATCTCGGCTCCTCTTACCGTGAAAGAGAGAGCAGTCACCAGTTGTGCCGCTCTATTTAGTTGGTGTAATCTGTATACCTGCAGGGTGTTGAAAGGGAAAAACCAAATACATATATTTAAATGTAACCATGGATATTTTATATGTTAGAGTATCAATTTGAAAAGCAATAAACTTTTTGCATGCAACTTTTTATCTTTTCTACCATTCAATCAAGTACAAACATGGTTAGCAGGATAAAAATGATAGAAAGAAAGTGGAACCAGCTCCCTTCACACCCATCCACTGCCCGGGGGCATTTAAGGAAGAGCAAAGCATTGCCACCTGTGCCCCCAACAACCATGAGAATAAGCTTTGGCTTAAATTTTTATTTTTATTTTGAGACTTGTTACAGTAGTTTCAGACGGTCTAATTTGCAAGGAAATGGAACAAAATTATGTGCAGATTTAGCAAGTAGACGTTACTGGAATTATTAACAACAAAAACATTAAAGGAGGAAACTTAATATAAACCGGACACATTGATCAGCTGCTCTTCTCTGCACACAAGAGTAGAAAGAACTCAAGGATCAGGCACAGCAGACTTTTCAGACTCGAACCCAAAGTCGGACGGATATTGATTTTGAAATGGTGCCATGCATTATGCCCATATAGACAGATAATCTAGTGCAACCAGCAAGAAGATAAAAATCAATATGTGCAGATTTCTGATCTCTGTATCATGTATTTTTACAGTCTTAAGGGGAATATGCAAATCTCTGCTTCCGTCAATTGGGTGGCGCAACAAAGGGATGGACAACCAAATTTTTGAAACAATTAGATACCCTTAACTATTTAATAGCTCAGAATTATGCAAAATTAACACTGTTTCACAGGACTGGCAAATACACATTGTTCTTTTGTTCTCTTTTTTCCAGTGGCGAGGTGGTTGGGTACTGACAAACATTACAGACTACAGTTCTTATTTAGCGAAAATTGATGTGTTGCCCATTGTATTCTTGAAACAATGTTTCATCAGCAAGGCATTGATATTTAAGAACTAAATTGTGCGTGCTGCATACAATATTTCATGATAACAAAATCAAAATAGTTCAAGTCCAATCCACAAAAGTTTGGCGTAATTCTGAACTAATCAAGTTGGAAATAAAAGGTCAATGTTCTTACCTGAAAGATTATGGGAATGGCAGGCCATGAGGGAGACATTACATGTCTAGCATACTGCTCGAATGCAAACTGGACAACAAGACCAACAAGGTAGGGAGCTAGAGTAGCAGAAGCTGCAGGGCCAGTCCATGGCCAAACAAAACCCATGGTTACCATTGGAATTATAAGACTGAGAACCAAGACAGCAACAGAAGAGACTCTGTGTCCCAAATGCGGTGTAAGGCTTATGTTAATTGCTGCGGATACTGGCTCAACCGGTCTCCTTAAATTGTCTATTACGAGAAGAAACACAGCAACTCCACAGTAAAAGAGAGCCTCCGTGAAGAATAATATTAGAAAGTCTGACAAAAGAAGCAAATGATTTTAATAGCCATATCCTAATCAAGAAGGAAGTAGTGATAGAGCAACCATAAGATGCAGTAATCAATGCAATATTTTGTTTCCCTGTTCCTGATCTAACATAAGTCAGGAGCCAACCATTTGATATTAATAAATAAACTGTTTTGAAGAAGTATGATGCTAAGTGTGACAAAAGCTCGACTTACATGCATACAAACTTATCTGATGTCAGCAATGATGAACTTGCAATTGGTAAATTTTATTTCCATGCAGATGCAATTTTTTAAGTGAGATCATAAACATGAAGCATGTATGAGGAGTGGATGATCTTTCTACTCACAAACACGTGGCAATGCAAACATGCTCTAGGCTGATATTGAGAGCCAACAATCTCTTGACATTGTTAAATGCCTTTGCCAGGACTCCTCGAAGTTGCCTGCTTCTATGCTTTTAAGCCAATATATTTCCTAGTTCAAACAGAAGGAAACATCTAACTTCACTCAAAAGTGTGTCTGAGGATTTACCATCAATTATAAGTTATCACCATTTTTCACTTTCCCTAGTCTCAAATTGAATTACATCAGCTATTTGCCTATTCCAACTTCCATTTGGAATATCCCAAATTAAAGATGAATAAGAAGCTTTAGATGGGCTTAACACTGAAAAACAAGCAAAGCCATCCAGAATTTCCAAGGCAAACATCACAGCAACCAGGATTCAAGGAAATGAAAGGGGTAGCAAAGTTGGATTTTACAATGCCATCAAACAGCAGAAGATCAATGTTCTATTAAGCAGTAAGCAAATCTATTTGTAACAGGTTTGGTAAAACTTTCAAATGGATTCGTTTAGATTCAAGTGAAAACTAACTAAGCTAGCAGTAGCATTAGCATTTAAAACTTCAAAAAAGAGATGGGAACTGCAGAATTAAGCATAGCAGATAAGCTACGTCAACCATTGTAAAGTACCTACTTAATTGCCCTACCATATAAGTTTGGTTTTTGAACGGTAAAGTTAGTGATGACACAAGTTCATGTAGAACACAACAAATAATATCAGAAAGACCAGTAGTGAAGAATCAGCTCAAAGTAGCACAAGTTTTGCCTACCAGTTAATAGAGAGTCCTCAAATACAGTGGAGATTATCCTGCGCAAATAAAGTGAAGGAAAGATGAAAGAGGCTACAAGGACGGTGGGCCCAATGAACCACAATAGACTGTTTTGATTTTTTGCAGAAGTAGACACAATGATATCATTTTTTCTTTGACAAGGACGATTGTAAAATGAAATGAAGCCTGGTTTTCCTTCAGATCCTTCAATATTGAAGTATAAATTGTTTGTGACGGAAGCATCTTCAGCAAAAGGGACTTGAGTTTCCTGCTCGAAGTCATCAGGTTCAAGCTCACTGTATGGTAGTTGATCGTCAGTTGTGGCGAAAAGAATACATGACCTCTTTGATAACTTTGCTTTCGCTTTTAGCTTTCCATCTATGAGTTGGTGTGACGTAACAACTTGCATAAGAAAGAGAAGATATTTAGGGTCACGTCATGATATAAAAATTGAAATATATGTTAACTAATATGAACCAAATGCTTTATTCCTTGAACAGATGGAATCAGTACGTGCATTGAAGATCCACCAAAGAAACTCTACGATGGCCAATCAGCCATATTGCATTTATGATTTATTTATCCAAAAATATGTACATCTTGGATAAGCTAATCTGCAACATTGAAGCTTCTCCCAAGATTGCCAAAAGTAAATAGCATTGTGCATAAAAATGATCCATAAGGCAATTTCAAGATGATAAAATATCTACCTGTAGCATTTTGCAACTGGTGTCTATCATGCTTGCTCTCCCAAAATCCCAGCCTTGAGATAAACTGAAGATTAACAAGCAACAGTCAGGACTAGCATTTTTCTTAAAGAACTTTTTATTATTCTTCTAGGAGAAAATATATGTTTGAAACAAATTAACAAAAACAGAGAAACATATTCATAGATGCACAAGCTTCAAAACAAAAATAGGAACATGTTTATAACAATCGCGATTTGGGGCAACGTGCATTATCTGCTCCATTAAAGAAATAGATGTGACTGGAATAAGAGAAAACTATGTGAATTGACTTGTGTTCCGCCTTAATCGCATATATAGGTAGGAGATAGATTAAGTTCTGAAAAACAAGGTAAAGAGTTACCTTTTTTTTTTTTTTTTGCTTTTTTTTTTTGCCCCT
>CAVNYN010238688.1:24499-143394 GCA_963692815.1 Nyctanthes arbor-tristis | reverse complement strand
AAAAACTTTTTGAAGTTTGTGAACAACTAGTTTCACACTATTCGGGTAAGGGAAAAGGGAATGGAAGTGCTAGTTGTGGTGTTTCGTATTCTTCTAGGTCATCTTGCCAAAATAAGGGGTAGCATTGCAACAAATGAAACTAAAACGGAGCTTGAATTGTACTTGGAGGAAACAGTAATATCAAGAACTCCTAACTTTGACATATTGGGGTGGTGGAAAGCTAATTCAAGCAAGTATCTCCTGTTGGCTAGAGTAGCTAGAGATGTGTTGGCCATCCCAGTATTTACTGTAGCTTCGTAATCTGCATTTAGTACGAGTGGTAGATTTGGGAGTCCACATAGGAGTCGACTTCATCACAAGACTTTACAGGCTCTGATGTGCACTCGAGATTGGTTGTGGGCTGATATTCATGGTAACTTGTTCAACTCACGTGTTTTTTTAAATTGTTTTTATTATTTAGAACTTAATTTTTTGTTATGTTTTGGTTGTCAGAGGAGTCACTATCCACATATCCATATAAAGGTTGTTGTTCTACTCTCTCCGAGGATAAAGTTGAAGAGGAGGTAATTTAATTCTTTGAAATAAGTATTTTTAAAATATTGTTGTAATGTTACAAGTGATTAATGTATTTGTGTAATTATTAAATCTTACTTTAAATGTATGTTTGTACAGGATTCTGTAATCACTGGGACTTTCACATATATGACGACGAAGAATGAAGAAAGTTACTTTCTTATGAATGTTTTCAATGAATAATTAATGTGGCGGAGATATGATTTAATGTTTGTTGTGTTTAGACTTATGATTGTTTTAAGTTTGTTTCAATGTTTGTGAAACTTTATTGGGGATAATATTTTTGGATTTTTGGCTTGATGTATGATAACTAAGGTGGTTTCTTCATGTAGTTTTCACTTCTTTTTTTTTTTTTTTTTAGTGAATCTTCTTAACGGAGCGGGTAACGGGTATTTTTCTAGTACCCGCCCCGAACCCAATTGAATCGGATACGGGGCGGGTACGGGGAATGGGATACCCGCCCCGTTGCCATTCTTATTTAAGACACAATCCTCAAATGGAATTAACAGTGATTGAGATTGTCAAAGTTTCTACTTTCCTAATATGAATGAGCTCATTATGAGGCGTATTTGAGTCAAATATCATATTGCAAAAGTTGCTAGATCCGTGTATAAAAGGTATGTGTAATTATAGTGACACTACAAAATTTTATCAATACACCACATTATAAATACACCCAAAATTAAGTTATAAATTTTATAATTACACCACACACTCTTTTACAAAAGTAACCTAATCTAGCGAACTTAAATAAAAACAAAAGAAAAAAAAATATCAAAACCCCGTAACCATCTCTTTTCCTCTAAAAAAAAACATTGTTATCTCTCTCTCTAGCTATATATATAGACACACTACTAAAAAATAGGGTATCACCGATGAAATTTTTCTGATAGATGCATATTTGTCAGAAATTTCCTACGAAAAGTTCAGAGTGTCAGAGATTTTTGACAGAAATAAGTCCGTCGGAAATTTCCGACGGACTTGAAATTCCATCAGAAATTTCCGTCAGTGGAGACTTGGCCGTCGGAAATTTCCTACTTTCTCCGTCGGAAATTTCTAATAACAATGAAAGCCGTCGGAATTTTCCAATGGAAGGTAACAAATTCCGTTGGAAATATGGTTAATAATATATTTTGATTCTCCTTTACAAAATCTTAAAAGTTTTCTTTCTTTATTATACTAAATATTGTCAATTGAAGCCTTAAGTTTTATTTTTTAATTATAATGATAACTAGTAATTTCACCCGTGTGTTGCAAGGAATGATATTATCAAATAAAATAAACAGTTTAATAGAAATAATCATGAAAAGTAATAGAATGTGGTTATTTGTGCAAGCCAATGGATACATTCCTCACTTCAACATTATAAGTTTATGTGTGTTGCATGGTTAAACTATAATATTTGATCATTTATGTGTGTGTAAAAAAATATATTATAAGTGCTACCTGTAGTGTGATATAGTTGATAGAAGTTAAACAAGGATTATCACTCCCTTCATCCCATCAAATTATTGACCTTTCATTTTTTAAACAGATTAAAAAAATTAATTAATGTTACTTATCACCATACAATTTTGTGCACATTTGATTTAAGCTAAAGATTCATCCATATGTGATTTAAGCTAAAGAAATAATAATGAAAATCACTGACTGAAGTTATCTATATTTTAACTAAAGTTAGAGAAAGATTAACGAGAATCATTAATTTAAGTGGCGTATGTTGCAAAGGCATAATTTGAAATACAATCAAAGTTACATTCTTCTAATATATTATAGTGTGTTTGCAAAATGGATTAAATTAAAAAATATAAGTTATCTTTTAAGTGAGAGGATATGTATAGAAAAGCTAAAATTAAGAATTAATTATATCTTTTATTTAGGTGTTTAAATTTTGTTAGAAATAAATGAATAGTATTTTAAGAAATTAGGTTTGTTAGACTATACAGTCAAATAAATTTAGAGTATAAATAACATATTTAATATAATAAAATTTGATGAGATAATAAATAATACATAAGTTCAATGCTTCAAAAAAATTATCATTTTTAAATTAACAATAACTAAAAGATGCTTTATATATATATTATTTGGCAACAAATAGAAATGAATACAATGGTTCAAGTCCTCCATTTGGATAATAGAAGGGATTTATTCACGGGTCGCAGATATTCCATTCACGGGTCGGGCGCGAGTTGCGGTTATATCAGTGGATTCTAAGTGTTCTATAATTGGAGAACTGTTGGAAATCTTGCAATTAAAGTACAATCATTTTGCTTTTGAAATCCAAGATAAAATTTAACAATTAAAATTCTTGAATTGATTAATATTAGAAACCCTATAATCAATTGAAGTGCACTAATATTGTTTTTTTTTTCCATGGCGCAATTTTGCTTAGTCCATCTGTTTTTTGCCTTTTGTCCGTAAATATACTTGGTCTCTAATTGTAGGCGATGACGACGATTTGTTTATTTTCTCAATTGATTTCTAGTGTCTCCGCCGGGGGGTGGGGTGGTGTAATTAGGATAGACACAAATAATAAATAGAATAATACTATTTATCTAGACTGGAGATCGACCTCTAGTATAGTTAGTATTTTCTCATTGGATAATTAATGCGTAGATCTCTCTATGTATTAATGATTATCCATTCATCTTTTAATGTAAAAATACTAACCAGACTAGAAACCGGTCTTTAAGATAGATAAATAGCACTACTCTAATAAATACGTATGTATATAATTTAATGGTCTTTTATGTCTTTTTATTTATGAACAAGTTAGTAATTAAGGAAAATATCATGTGCTAAATAAATTGTGTAGTGACAATATAATTGTTCAAAAGTTATTTAATTAGGCCCGTGATTTGAAATTATTTTTTTCTGTTTCTGCATTTCTCCAAATTATAAATTGTTTGATGTTGTTACCCGTTTACCCAAAAAGGTTGTTCATTTCCCCCTCTTTTTTCATTTTCCCTTTTCGCCCATTATTTAGGGTCGCACCCCATAGCCCAACTACTTTTGCCACGGCCCAATTTGCAATTCCAGCTTATCGTGTTGTCGGGAAAGACAATGAGGGGGAAATTCCACCCACTACTTGACATTTTTTCTACTTTACTTGCACTTATTTTAAAATTTTCAATAATATTACATAATATATCATATTCACACATTTAAACAATCAACAAACTTTGTTTCAACAACTGAAAGTGTAACATAATATTTTACACAAATTATAAAATGTAACATCATATTTTGCAATATATAATTATTAGTTAAAACTAAGAAAAGAAACCAATATTTTTAAAATATTTTTTAAGCCCCAGCATATTTTATAGATAAAAATTTAGAGTTTATATATAAGAAGTGGATTAATATATATATGCACAGATAAATGTACATATGTATTTATAGAAAGGGTGAGAAATTATAATTAAACCTCATGTTGTACAATAAATAAAAGAGAGGATACATTAGGTTTTTTCGGGGTAGATTAAAGTCTCCCCCTAGCCTATATAGCATACCACATGTGCATGTCATCCATTCACTAACTATTTAAAAAAAAGGGGGCGGAGGGGAAGAAACCAACACCGGACTATCTTTGTGGGACGAAGAGAGTATAAACACAAACAAAGAGAGCGGTGAGTGCATTAATTCGACATTTAAGAGTCAATTACCTCTTGGGACTGAGTGATAATTAGCTAGGTAGCTCCTGGAGAGAGAGTTTTCTATATGATGGTCTTATATGTCCAGTGATAAGACTATATATTAAATGATTGATAATTAGACTCGCTTAACATCTTTACTACTAGTAGTAGTAATAATAATAATAAAATAAGTAAAAAATAATTATTAAGTATTAGGTAATTTTCACTCTAGGTCCTTAACCTTTAAATTTTGTATTAATTTTGTGCTCATTCTTTTTTTAGGCCCACTAGTTCTCCAACCTTTCATTTATTATTATATTATGTCCCTAACCTTTCAACTTTCACCGTTACCCTAGTCAATATGACCATTATACCCTTGATTTATTAATTCAACAAAGGTCCTCCAATCTTTGAGTTCTTATATAATTTTATTCTCATCTTTTTTTTGGATGCATAGCGCCCTCCAACTTTTCATTTTTTTGGTCATGTTATAGTTCCTTTTACACTTTCTGTACCTAAAATTTCAATTTTTACTATTACTATCTGTTAAAATTATCATTATATAATTAATTATTTACCTAAAAAATAAAGAACAATATCAAATAAAAATCTCACCCACTATAACCCAATCCAACACAACTCAATGATAACAATGAGAGATAATGACACTAATAAAAAACTCAATATATCTGTCTCAATGAATATTAAATCTGCGTCAAAAAAATTTGTCGATCTAATTATTGGCGTGATGAATCAAATCGAATTTCTTAATCTGCCACAAATCATGTGGCGTATATGGATTGGGTAAATCCGGCCCAAAAAATTGATTTTTGATTTATAAAAATCGAACAAAACCACAATACTCTAATTCTAATTTAGTTTCTAGTTTCTCACTGTAATTATCACCCTAATTTACCCTTCATTTGTTAAACGTGTCAATCTGATCTGATCTATTAATTGAAGATTGCAAGTTGGATTTCAAAGCTTCAAAAATTTTTAAAAAAAGGGAATCCTCCTATCTCCCTTTTGTTTCAGGAAATGGCATCACTACGATGGTAAATTCTAAAATGCATCATTATATTCTAACAGTTGTGAAAGGAAGTAGAGCAGATTTATAGCGTATCAGGTTTGATCTGTGTCACCCATAAATACAATCTACAATTGGCAAATGAAATTGTATTGATGTCATGATGGATTAGGGCAAATCAAGGTGATGATTAGAAGGAGATAAGCTAGACATAAATTTGAATTAGAGCATTAAGATTTAGTTCATTTTTGCAAATCGTAAATGAGTTTTTTTTCTGTAGATCCACCTTGATCCATATCCGTCGTGTGATCGGTGATGAATAAAAAAGCTGATCCGATCTTTTGCACCAATTCTCAAATCGATTTTGTCATTGGGGTGAGACGTGCTAAGATGGATGGTGTTCTTATTTTATATTGTTCTTTTTTCTATTTTTATTTAAATAATGAAGGGTGTTAAGAGGAATTAATAGTACAAATTGAAAAGGTTGAGGACGGAAGGTGCTAGTAGGGACGTAACGCGAATGTCCAGAAAAAAGATGTGAATAAAATTGTATAAAATTTGAAAGGTTTGGAACCTATAGTGGAAATAAAAAGATAAGGGTATAATGGTCATATTGATAAGGGTTATTGGTAAAAATTGAAAAGTTGAGGACGACAAGTAACTTTGGGGACATAATATGATAGTAAATGAAAAGTTAAGGACTTAGTAGGCCCAAAAAAAGAAAGTGGAAAAAAATAATAAAAAATTAAAAGTTTGATGACCTTGAGTGAAAATTACCCTTAATTATTATTTAAGCCTAATGAGATTATTTCTCTCTCCTATCCCTCCGTCCAAATCGATGAAATTCTCCAATTTCACACAAACCATATGATTTTTTTCATCTTCCCCCCATAAGATACCAAAATAATATTTCATAACCAATTAAAATTTTACATTACTTATTTACTGTTTTTCTCCTTTTCTTTTCATAATAAGCACTTTATATTTTATTGAATTAAAAATTTTCTTTCTTTCCTCTTTTTTTTTTTTTTTGGCTAAAATGCTCTTAATTTCCTATCACTAACATGTTTCCTTACATTTATTATTAATAATAATACTACTAGTAATAGTAATAACAATAATAACTCTTGATCTCTTGCTTGTTTAATGACAAAAGAGATTTATAAATGGACTAAAAATTTCAAGTTCATTCATATATTAGTTTAATTTAACAAATTTTCACGTCGCAATATGTGATAAAAATAAATTTCTCTTTTTGAATATAATTATTATTCAAATATAATTTATCTTATTAGAAAAAGTATTGATCACGATAAAATGTTTTTCAAATTTATTGTCTTTGTAGAGTTGTTGTTATTGTTGTTGTTGTTATTATTATTATTAAAACTTGTATTGAAACAAGTGAGTATTTGGACATTAAGAGCGCCTTAGCGAGAGAGAGAGAGAGAGAGAGAGAGAGAGAGAATTTTTAACTCAATAATATATAAATTGATTATTGTGAAAAGAAAAGGGGAAAAAAGCAAAAAAAGTAATGTGAAATTTTATTAGGTTAGGAAATACCATTTTGTTTTCTTATTGGGAAGATGGAAAAAAATCAAATGATTTGTGTGTAGTTAGAGAATTTCGTTGATTTGAGGCAGAGGAGAAAAAAAGAGTCACGTTGAACTTAAATGTGGAGAGAGAGGAATAATTAATAATTGATTTTTCGGTTGTTATTATTATTAAAGAGGTTAAGTGGATTCAATTAAGTCTAATTATCAATAATTTAATGAATAATCCGACCACTGAACATATAAGACCGTTATACAAAAAACTCTCATGCCTGGGTGCATGAGAAAAAAAATTGAGCATTTAATATGGGTTTGCTCCCCCCAACCCAATGACCTCGGGTAGATAAGGCCCACCACCATCTGTCCACCAGGGTATACATGGGATGGGTGGGGGAGTAGGACTCTCTATAATTCCCCACCATCACCATGTGTCTACCTGAGTATACCTGGGAACATATGGGGGAGCAAGACTTCTTATAACTAAATACTAGTGATGATAGTCTATTTAAGAGCTTCTATATATTGGATATCTTAAATGGGTGTGTTAGAAAAAGTGTGTTAATTAGAAGTGGAAATCATTATCGGATATTATTATTATTAAAGAGGTTAAGTGGATTTAATTAAGTATAGTTGTTAGTCATTTAATGGACGATCTGACTACTAGACACATATAACTGTCCCATAAAAGACACTCACTCCAGGTGCATGGGAACAAAAATTGAGCACTTCATTGGCGGAGCTAGGGGGCCATGCTGGGCCCCGACACCCCCCCCCCAAATTGGAAAATTTCCATTTAAGTTTGTTTTTTTTAAAAAAAATATTATATGTAAAGCTAATTTAGCGATGCGTAATATGCGACTCACCCTTTCGGTCAAGTCCTATAATAACTCCTGACTCCGCCAATAGAGCACTTAGTATGGGTTTGGTCCCCCCAACCCGACGACTTCGAGTAGTTAAGGCCCACCGCCACCTGTCTACCCAATTATACATGGAATGGGTGGGGGAGCAGGACTCCTTATAATTCTCCACCATCACCATGTGTCTACCCAAGTATACCTGGGGACGGATGGGGAAGAGGACTACTTATAAATAAATGCTATGATGATAACCCGTTTATAAGAGCTTTTATGTATTGGATATGTTAAATGGGTGTGTTAGAAAAGTGTGTTAATTAGAAGTGGAAATCATTATAGGATGTACTTGTATTGTTAAAGAGAACCTTTTTTCAACAACGTGTTATCAGCCAGTCTGACTATAGAGAGTATTACTCTCTCTTTAGGGAGAGTATACTGCTATGTGACTGTATGTAATTAGGGGTTAGGAGATTGAGGAATTCTCTCCTTAGGGAGAGTAATACTCTCCTTAGAAAATTTGTGTTATTAGCTCTCTAAATTTAACAAACAACTTAACATATGAGATGATACTTTTTCTTTTGGAAAGTAATATTACAAATTTGCATCATAGCATCACAAATGCACATAGATATTTATCCTATTGAAACACAACGTCAAGAAAATCAACAGTACAAACCCATATATAATAGGAATACAAACTACAATAAAATATAGAAAATACCCCATATACGAGAATCAACCTCTAAGTCCCAGTACCTCAATCTAGCCCATTAACCAAATGAGCTAGGACTCATTGGCATATGAGATGACATTTTTTTTTAAGTACAATTATCTTATCATGACACTACAAGTGCATATAGATATACATTCTTCTAAAACACAGCGCACAGAAATCAACAATACAAACCCTATACAGGGTACTACAAGAAATCAAACTCCTATACATGAGATTACGATTAATATATATACTTGACACTTTTATTCATACTAGCGGAAGTACGAGCGTTCGCGCGAAACTCGTGTTGGATTTTTCTTATGAAATTAAAAAAAAAAAAAAAGAAGAAGAAAAGAATATTAATTGTATTTTGAAGATAATTGCAATTATTGTTAACATTTATAATATGCTAAAAATATTTCCAAAATGTGGATCACTTCTTTTAGAAAAAAAATTAGTTGCATCTACTACCAGCCCCAACCCCTCCCCCTACATGATCAAGCACAAGAATTAAAGCCTTGATTCAGCCATGATGCTCTTAAGCTCTAGAACGCCAAATATTTTCTAAGCTAGGAAGGTCAACAAGATTGAGCTTGCCACCTTTGATTCTCTCTCCCTCCGGAATGTATTATTTGATGTGAATTGTAATACTAACACAGAATGAAAACTGCTACTTAGAAGACCAAAAAAACTACTGTTTAGTCTGTTTGGCAGGGTATCTTGTGTCCTCCTTTTAGCAGAAACTTTCTCCATGATTTTATGCATCTCCTTTGCACTGGTCACAATCTCCTTTTCCATTCCTCTAACAAACTCCACCTTTACCATCTTCCATTAGCGTTATCAGATTCTTGGATTTTTCATCTGTGAAGTTTGGAACTTCTGGATATGGCAAAAGATCCGTTATCTCCTCATTATACCACTCTAAATATATCACTTTCATGTAATTATACTCTACATTTTGAGCTTCCAATATACCAAAATTCGGTCTAACAGCCCTTAGAACGACACCTGAATCATTCAAATATTCTCCCATGTATATAGGAAGAAAAATCAAAATTATCATAATACAGGGTTAAGAATTAAAATAGAAAATGCTATTAAAAAATAAACCAATGCTCTGCCCTCCATTTTAAGTCTTTCAATTTCCAGTCTACTCATAGGCAACTATAATACAATTCTAGTCTGTTAGAACTTTATATACCAGGGAGCATGCTACTTGGTCATATAAATTGTTTTGTTGGGATGATGTACCAAAAATCTAAGCACATGATAATTCCAAAATATATAGGAACATAACTTAAAATATAGGAACTATGCAAAAACCATGGTGTCTTGTAACTCCAACATGAGATAAAATTATCAAATCTTTCTTGTTCTTAATTATTTCTTTCTTTTATATTAGGTTTAGGTCGTGTACTTTTAATCAAAACAAATGATTATTTAAGAAATCTATATTTATTTAGAAGGTAAAAGTGGTAAATGTTATCAAACTGAAAATTTTTATCAATCTACTTAGAAATATTCTGATCAACAGAAACTTCTCTTCTGTGCCATTACAAGAAATAAAGGTTTGCAACATCTTCTCATCCTCAATAGCCTAAACAGAAAATTCAACATGAATCATCAATTTCATCATCCATTTAATCATCAAGGATAAATTTAAACAAAAATACACTAAGTGAACTAATCAACAGTGTACGACCATCTATTCATTTATGCCATAAGAAGAGCAAACACATGCAAGAAAACAATGGTACAATGCCAAATCACAAGCAACAGATTCGCAAGGAACTTATCAATAGTATTTATACAAATACAATAACACTAACCAATAGAAACAGAAATCTACCACGACAAAACAAAAGTAAATTTAGTATCTCTACATCTTAAAATTTTGAATCCATTACTCAGAAAAAAAGGAAAAAAAGAATAAATACAGTTCTCCTAGAAGCCTAACTCTACCAATTTCTCAATAAAGAATTATTATTCTCCATTCTCTTTATTTTTTTTTTGCGGGCATGAGCTTAACAGATTTTCTTTTCTTTTTCTTTTTTTTTTTTTTTTTGGTATCAAGAAATACTTCCATTGGTAGGGAACATAACTTTTAGATGAAAATATTTGGAGTGTAAAAAAGTAATTATATTAGAATTAGAATTGGGTGAAAGGAGGAAGTGAGTCGGGGGAGAATATCACCTGATTATAGACTTAAAAACAAATCTTCTGTTAGGAAATCCAAAATTATACATGGTGACAGCTATAGCTCCGTGCCTAGCAAAGGAATTCGCACCTCCACCACCTTCATTGGCTGGCTTGCTAAGCCGAATGTGCAACACTGTAATCAGAAAATTTCTTCTATACTTCGCTCCCTGCCTTTTAATAATCAAGCTTCAAATCTATGAATCACATAAAATGTTATTGCTTTCTTCTTTCTACAGAAAATCAGGAACTTTAGAATTTCACATGCATAAAACATGACCATAAATGAAAAACAAAAAACAATATGCGCTACATTTCTTTAACCAACCACTAATATGGTATGAACACCGTTCATTGTGATAAGCATCAATGCCTTGAACTCAGAAAGTTCATTTTTTATATTATGTAAACGGACCAGCGAATACACAATGAAAATTCAATTGGCGACATCAAAGATACGTGACAATTTAAGTTTTACGCTTAGCAACTGATATGCATTGCATTTACTTTGAATTCAACATGTATACAGAAAGAACTTAGATTAAGGAAACAATTTAAACAGTAAGTAGCAATAACGAAAGCCATATGTGAACCTAGAAGCAGCATAATAACCAAACCCGAAAACTAAGGAAAAGATGAACAGCAGAACTGCAATTTTGTTATTCTAAAGAAAATTGTAGAACTCTGTGAAAACCGGGAAAAAATAACCTTCTACAACTTGTCTTCACAATGTAAAAGAAAAAAAAAGGCCCTGACAAATTATAAAACACATATGGCATATTACAAGAAATTAAAGAACCGACATCCCAACAGAAAGCACAATTAGTTGAGCACAAAAAATACCACCTATTGCACCACTGCAGGCCTTGCTTGATATTGCAAAAAAAACGGAAAAAAACCTGAAATTAAAAACTTAAATTTTAAAAAGAAGAACTCTTACCCAATTCAAGCTACACTTCGACAGACCTAAAATGGCCTTCGAGATTCTTGCTGCCGTTGCCAAGGAAACCTATGAAGGTATAAATTTTTAGTACAACAAAGAAATTGCGAAGAACAAAAATAAGTTTTCTTAAGGTTAGTAAGAAAAGGGAAAAAGTACGAATAACATCAAATCTGATCCCAAATAGCAAACGTTGAAAATAAAATAGCAGCAGAGATAAATAGCAAAAATCAGAGGAAAGAACCAAAGAAGAAAAGGAAGAAGATTGAATCGGGAAAAATCGGGACAGATAATAATGCTTATAAAGTTAGAGAAGGACGAGCATTGTGGATTCATAAGTTTGCTGGATCTACAATGGCGTCTATAGAGGCAGAAAATAGAAAATAGAGGTTCCAAATCTCCTCTGGGTATCTGATCTTTTCCAAACCCCGTCTTGTTGCCGAAGTCTTCAAGAAAGTAAAGAAAAAACAAAAAGAAGAGACATTATTTTTGAAAGATATCTACCATGATTTGGGGAGAGGAAGACTGGGAGTGGAAGTTCGGTGTTGCAAAGAAACACAGAGAGAGAGAGAGAGAGAGAGAGAGAGGAAGATGGGGGTTTTAAAAAAAAAATTTGACGACAACACTACCTGACAAAATAGCGCCGACGATGGGCGCACAAAACGATCACTTTTATATAGTAGAGATATATAAAGTTAACAATTAACTTTTCGTTAAAAAAAAAAAAAGACCCACTTAGGTTTGAGTGAATCCGGTCACTTAATTTAACACATCTAATTTAATAATACTATTAATAAAATAATTGTTAAAGTCAAGTATGATATGCGCTATTTACGCTATTATTAAAATTCACTTTATTACTTATATAGCTAGCTTTTAGCGTGTTCAATCTGATACTCTAAATCACTTTAGTACAGAAGATTCACTTGACTAGTGATAATTAACGGGCCCCAGTTATAGAAATGATAGCAACAGCAATAGGGACAGCGAAAGGTTGAAGAAAGAAAACAAAAAGGAAGAATAAGGGTGTCCTTATGATCTGACAATGTGAGAGCAAAGGAAGAATAAGGGTGCCCTTATAATCTTACAATGTGAGAGCAATGGAGACCAGACAGAAAAAGTTGAATAAGACATGTGCGGGAGGTCCCAAAATTTCCACGAACATTTTCTCATGTCTTTCCCAGAAGATCAGTACGGGTGTATAAAAAAGAATAATACTATTTCTTTAGATTAAAATTCAGTCTCCAGTCTAATTTGTATTTTTTTACTAGATAGTGAATGTGTGGATGTTTTTATGTATTTATAATCTTATATCCATCCTCCTATTTAAAAACGTCAATTAGACTGATAAGTAACACTACTCTATAAAAAAAATATCTATATATATATATATATCTAAATCAAGAGTAGTTTAAAGAAGTTTTCCCATCCAAATCGCTGACGTCATAGTTGATGTCATTTTTTTAATTACTATATTCTTTTTTTTTTTGAAATGACTAATTTAAACAATTGAACTCTGACATTTCATTTTATTGTACAATATAACTCTAACTTTTTAAACTTAACATTTTCAACCTCACATCTCACTTTTGTTACGTAGCATTTTTACTTAAAAGGACAACAATACCCTCCAATTCTCATTAACTTAAAATCTATATCTATATTATATATCGAAATTAAGATTAGTCCAAACAAGTTTTCCTATCCAAATCGCTAACATCATGGCTGATATCATATTTTGTTTTTTATTATTGTGTTTTTTTTTTTAATTTTGAAATGACTAATTTGGGTAACTGAATCTTAATATTTCATTTTATTGTACAATCTAATCATAACTTTTTAAACTTGACATTTTCAACATCACAACTCATTTTTTTACGTAATCTTGCATTTTTACTTAAAAGGACAATAGTATCATCCAATTCTCATTAACTTAAAATCTATATCTATATTATATTAATCTAAATCAAGTGTAGTTTCTACTTTATTTCACGTCTTTGACTAGTGCTGTAAGTTAACTGATGACGTCATATTTTGCCTGTTTTCTCATGTTTTCGCCTATTATAGAATTTAAAATTCTATTTCCCAAAGAAACTCATAAAGATTGAATTTTTTCTATGAATTTGATATTTTTCATAAAAAATAAATGCAATCAAACATCCTGTAAGTTTGCAGAAAATGCGTGTAATGAGAAAGGTTAGGTGGTTTATTTCTTTGCAAGGAGGAGGGCTCGCCGAAATGTCGTCAACGGCGGTGAGTAGAATTAAACACTTGTCAAGTTTGTACTTACACTATAACTTTATATAGTTATTGTGAGCTTAGTTTGCCTCAATGATCTTTACTTGAATGTCAATAACTTTTTTAAAGAGATTTTGGTCTCATTCTCATTGGAAACACGTAAAGCTTACAGGGTTATTTTTTCAATTTTTTCTTAAAATTTTTTAACGTTTTAGCATAATGAGTTGGAAATTGGAAACTTAAGAAATTTTTGCATTTAGATTTGTTTGTAAAAATATTGGCCTCTAATAAATTTCTCACAAGTATTTATTATTTTTTCCTACCAGTTTTTTTCATAAGTTTGATTTTCAAAATCATATAAAATAGAAATTTATGAAATTTTAAAGATATTTAGAATGCAAAGATTTAATTCATAGTTCAAGCATGTAATTTGACTAATACAATATTAAGATGATGTGCTATGTTTAATAAATAAGGGACCTATACTCATACCACACAAGTTGATTGGTCCCATTAAATGTAGGAAAAAATTTCTATTAATGATTTTATTGGTCTAATTGTTTCTATTGATATACATTTATCTTTTATATTTTTAATTAAATGTACAAATATTTTTCATTCATTTTTCAAATTCCCATCACTATATTTTTTAATATTGTTTTTCTAGTGCATCGTACGGATGATATATTAGTAAAATTGAATATGAGAGTTACGCCCTCATGTATGTAAATGTGATTTAACTACCCAGCCTCTGTCCAAGTTTCCATCTTTTCTTTACATAAATCATCAACATATGTGTCATAAGATGGGAACGATTTCAAATATACGTGTGGTTGTCAATTTACACCTCTAAAATTGATTAAACCGTTTCTTTTTTTTTTTTGGAGCTTACTTTTTAAGTACGCTAAAGATGGCATATTAAAGAATTATCAATAAGATTTGTTTTTCTTTTTCTTTGTCTCCCACTTTCAAGTCTTGTATTTGTCATGACCTCGTATATATGTTCGATTAGTAAATTTCCGATCGTCTTAAAATGGCTAGACAGTGATGTGATTGAATATTAGCCACTAGTGTGAACATATATATCATCACGCTATAAATTATATTAACAGCTGATATTATACCACATTATTTGTCTAGTCTTTTAATGGAGCCAGATATCTAGTTTAGTGTTTAATCAAGTTAGTATATATGATGGTATTAACCAACTTAAGCTATATTGCAACAGGGAAAAACAAGAAAATAAAATTGAAATATTTATTATTAAGACTACATATAATATATATTTTTAATTAAAATGGAAAAAAATTTATTTGGTGAATTTTCATAAATAAAATAAAATTTGAAACTATATCCACGTATATTTAGTAATTTTAAATTTTATTTAAAAAATATTTAATTTCTTTTTCTTTTTTGTTCTTAATTACTAATTAATGCCACATAGTACAATGTTAGGTTCCATAATTTTGTACAACTTGAGATTATGTTACAATAAATAACAAAGTATGAGTCAAAAAAAAAAAAAAACAAAGTATATACTACCTCCGTCTAAAAAAAAAAAAGTCTACTATTTCATATTCATCCGTTTCAAAAAAATAGTTCACTTACTATATTAAACATGTATTTAATATTTCATTTCCATTGCCCCAAATTAATTATTGTTATTCAACTACTTATACATTGAAAGTCTTTTAAATAATTAATGAAATATAAAGTTATATGTGGAAAAATAAAACAAAATTTAATGTTTCAACTATATTAATTATTGTTTTTAATTTATATGTAATTAACTATTATATTATCTTTGTGGGATATAAGTAGTAGAATTTTTTAATTTGCGAACATCGTATGTTATGTATAATATTTCTGGAGATTAGAACAAATACAAGCGAGAATATATAAAATTTTTTGAAGTAATAGGTAGAATTTTTCAAACACGTTTGGCCTTCAATTTTGCATGGACATGGTTTTATTTTATTTCTCAACGGAAGGGTAAATTCTCGAAGTCTGCATTGACCGCTTCTAAACTTGGTCATCCCTCGAGGATAAATTCCACTCATTCTAATTATTTTCAATTCAACTAATAATTAATATGCCGGTGCGGGCCCCGGGGACGGCTTCCATCTTGTGTTATTTTATCCTTTCTATTTTCCCCGTTGCCATCTCTCTGTACATAATATACATAAGTCAAAACTTAAAAGCTAATACCTCATCCACACGTAAATGTTTCGTGACATCTATGTAGTGTATAAATTTGTACCATCCAATTAATTTCTACTCTCTTCGTCTCAAAAATATATTTTATATTTTTTTTTATCCATCTCAAATTATATTATCATTTTTTAACTTAATTTTTAAATTTTTTGATGTACCCTCATTTATTGTGTATAGTAATCAACGATAAAGAAAAACTAAAGTGAAATATTAAATAAATCAAAAAGTATATTAAGAAATATATTGTTGAATGAGATATTTCTAGTAACATTAAATGATGTTTTCTTAATCTATGAGATCGGAAGAGCGGGAATATTTTTGTGAGACGCAGGGAGTATTTTGAAGTATTTACCAATTGACGCTAAAATGACATGAATGAAAACACGGCAATATTCAAATGGTAATATGGGAGTCGTCCGGTTTCATTTCCATGTGTTCACACGAAGATAACATCAATTTTCTTTCATTGTCTAAGGACGGAGAAATTTCAATGGAATCTCCGGTCCCTTCAACGTAAAAGTTAAATAAAATACTTTCAAATATGGCTTTCAACATTGGCAATTGACACATCCATATAGCATTGCAAGTGCAACGACCTATGCTTTCTCTCATTTTGACACGTAAAGATAATATTTACATTTTCTGTTTTTATAGGGAAAAAGGAAATTAAGTTATAACTATTAACGTTTTAAGTTTTTCGACTTGTCAAGATTGTTAGGTTAGAATAAACACTTATCCAAAAAAAATATAAGTGGATGTTTGCTCTCTCAGAAATGGTCCATCTCAAAATCTCTCATGAAATTGTAACTTCTCTAATGAACAGCTTTTGTTGCACTAGTGTAAATCTTTTTGCTAAGATTGTTGGATGGTCCAAAAGCAGATTTTAAATGTTTAATAAATATAACTATATTATTGTTGTATTGGTTTATACTTATTTAAAAAGTACACGGTTTAAATAATATTTTTATTTATTATTATATGAAATAATATGTAATATTATGGAATAAACCACACAAAATTACAAAACATCATCCGGCAATATTTGAAAGTGAAAATTTATTTTAAATTTATTTTTTATGGAAAAAATTATTTGAAATTAACTAATTAATAAAAATGCGCAAATAAAATAAAGAATATATAGCGTACGATCAAATAAATTATAATTCAATGAAAAAATTAAATAAATAGATTGTTGCATAAGATGATTTGTAATTTTCTCTATCCTGAGCTAATATATCAAAAAGAATTCAAAAATTTAATGTAAAGGTTAAATTTGACAATTTAATTATTATTAATTACAGAAGTTAAAGATAGAGGTAGAGAAACAACCTTCCTACTACTTCTCAAAATCTACTACTATAGAATGTTATTGTTTCTGTTTCTCTACTAATCATTCTTTCTAAAATTTACCAAACACTTTTTTATCAGTGACACTTCAAAAAAAGTAGAAAATGGACATCTAATAGCAATCCAAAACGGAGCTTTAGTGACCATATATAATCATATTTTGGAGATTTTATCAGGTACAAAAAATGCATCAAAAATAGTTTCCAAAATTTGATTTCACCATAAAAGAAGTTTAATAAAACCTAAAAAATATTAATAGTGATATTACTTTGAATTTTGATACCTATTTTAAGAAATTAAGAAGCAGAGGAAACAAAAGGGAAACCATAATCAAAACATAGAGTTACTTTACACTTAGAATAAAAAGAAAGCTATCCAATGGATGAAGGGTGAGCAAAATCTTTTGTTTCTCTCGCCATAACAAGAGGCCTCCTATTTACTGATTATTAGGCCTAGGAGAAGGCGGGTTCATGTTGTTGTCCAAGCGTAAAATGCAACTTGTGTTGGTGTTCAAAATATGGTTTCGGCATAAGGTGGATTGTGAATTAAAATACTTAAACGAACTTCTTTACATGAATGTAATAGCAATACATATTGATTTTTTTGTTAAAAGATATTTTGAAAAGAATATTGTTGAGCAAAGAATCAAGCTTCATTTGATTTATTCAACTTCATTTCATGTCAAATTCATCCTTCAACCTTATTGCCAGTCCATTTGGTTGGTTGCTTAAAATTTAACCCATAAAAAGGGGAAAAAGAAAACAATTGGAGATGCCCAAGATGGAATATCTTGCAAGTGTAGCTTTCTTCATCAAGTAGGCCCTCACAGTCACATAAAAAGAAAAGGCTTATCTTTTTGTATGTTCTTTGCAGCTGCTTTTGGTGAGCCAACCAGCCAACAAAACCCCTTTTTTAATTTCCTTTTTATTTGTAAGCCCTTCATTTCAAAATAGTTGATGTTGAAACTTAAAACCATTAATCAGAAAGAGACTCATGTCTCTGAAGGGTATCTGTATATAATTTCTTTAAGGCTGTGAATAATTACAATAAATGGCTTTGTTTGGTAACCATTTATAAATGAGTGAATTTATAAATGAATTTAAATTTCAAATTTTGTACAGGTGTCGAGATTTGATTGTGTCACGTGGAGGTAATTATTAAAATGATGTAAAAATTTAAATCAAATTAAATATATAGTTAAATATAGTATTACTATATGACTAAAAATTATTAAAATTTAAATTAATTGGTAAATTTGAGGAATTTATAAATAGTTACCAAACACAGTCATGATAATACTCCAAAGAGGAAAGACTTGTTCCACTGCCACTATTGCTAGTACTTATTTATTTATTTACCAATTAAAATATTTTTTGTCAGTTCTTTGGGACAGACTTGTTTCTGCTTTTAGTCTGACCATTCAGCGGAGGCTGCTGCAGTCTGCACTTTTGTTTAAACAAGGCTTACGCGCATAATCACTCTTCTTAATTTTGAATCGCGTTGCGACTTGTGAGGTAGGACCAAATGAAGCACAAGGGGATGGACGTCACGCACAAGGGTACCCTATTCTGAGTCTTCAAAAGTTCGGCTGTTTCATGACTTCTTTCCTCTGATATTTTCTGAGAAGAAACGGATGGTCCGGAAAGCTTGATTTTTGTCCGGAAAGCTTGATTTTTCAGTTTCATTCTAAAGTTGGAGTCTTTTTTCAGGACAAAGAAAGAAAGGAGCGTGTTCTTGTGGAAGAAAAGTAGGAAATTTTTATTTATTCTTAAAGGTTTGCTCATCTTTGATGAAATTCTTGTGTTTTGAGAAGAGGGCTGTCATTTATTTGCAGGGGTTTTCGCCCGAAGCCGGTGAGTGTTCGCTATTTGGGCTTTCCGTGTTGAAGGTAGTTGAATTCTGAATTGTGGTTAAGCTGTTTTCCTCTGGTAGCAGGGCGCTGAAAACACCATCTCGTGTTTTTCTTTTTCCTGCACTAGGTAAGTTTTTCTTTTTTCATTGATTGATGATATATAAGATTATAGTACTTTTGTTATTCGCTTTGATTAGTTGAATACTTGAATTATTATGTTTCTACCCTGTAATCCGTACGGGTTTATGTGAAAGTTAGCAAAACAAAGGAATCAAATGAATGATCTTGAAAAAGGGGAAAAAAATACCCCCACACACAGAGTGACACAAAATAATAATAATAATAATAATAATTATTATTATTATTTATGTTAAAGATCAGTATACCAAACATCTAGATAGTTTTGAGTTTAAAAATATTGACTCAAATTAATGAATCAGATATTAAAATTCAGGGACATAAATTGATCCATTCATCGCTGTGGCTTCTTCCGTCTAATCTCCTCACTTAATAAGTAGCCACTTGTGTTTTCCATAAAAATGGATTAATCAGTTCCTGCTTCAATTTTCTTTGGCGATTTCTTGATTGACAGTTGCAAATTTTCCATCCTAAACCTGTTACTACTTACTACAGAAAAATGTGGACCCCCACCCCACCACAATTGCTGAATGAATGCTGTAGCTTTTAGCTTTCCAGTATTATATGTCCCTATGCAATCTGCTTCCACAATAGCTCCGTTAAAAGGTGAAGACACCAAGCATCTTGTTTCTCCAGTTGTGGTCTTTAACACAATTTGGAGTATGTTGGGCTAAGTTTAACTTTTACTTATTGGAAAATCAAGTCTTGTTAATACAAAATTAAATTTTCAAAATATATTATTGAAAAGCGAGCTTAACGGACTTTAACAACTTTGGAGCTTAGGTCCTCAATATAATTTCGATTCTAAGGAAAATTTCTTTGAGTGTGCTGTGAAGTAGCTTACTTCTTGCCTTTGGTCTTTTGCAACAAGATTATACTGGGGCACATTGTGAACGTACAGTGCATGCCTATGAAATCTGCAATCAGTATAATATGCCAAAGTTGCGGATGGATCATTATCCTCGCATTTTGGTGTTGGTTACTTACGCTGTTCTTGTTAATTAATTCCTGTACTAACCTGATAATTAATCTGGTATGTTTCGGAACCACACGGTCATGGGACTCCTTACCATTTACTATTGATTGGATAATTTACCTATTGTGCATTAAAGTTAATTTCAGAATGGTTTGTGCAATTATCCAAAAAAATCCCACCGTTTCCTTCTCCTTTCTAACATGGGTGTTAAACTGGAACCGACATTTGTTCATCTGCTGAAAATTGTCTAATGATGGGAAAATTTCATCTAATCAACAGATTTATATTTAAGCTTATTTTATATATATATATATATATATATATTTTTTTTTTGTAGTTTCCTCTATCCTGGTGAAATTGCTTTCAGATGGGAAATGAGGTACCTGAAGTTCTGGAAGTACTGCCATCTCCTCTTTCCATTGAGGTATTGATTTCATCTGGAGTTCTCCTTTTTAGTGAAAACTTTTACCTTCTGCTACATTTCTAGAGCTCATTATATCACTTATGATTCACAATTTGACTAGGAAATTACTTGCTAGCTGACTCCAGAAAAAGATTGGAAGAGACTGCTAAAAACTGGAGATGCTATCTGCAGATGTCTAAAATTTTAATTTGCCTGGTTTTTTACACAGGAATGAGAAAATTCTATCATGATCAAAGAATAGAAGCATGACTCTGTTAAAGACAGTTTAAACGATATGCATGTGATAACCCCATATAACAGCTTAAGCATTTTAAACAATGTCTGCAAGCAAGTAAAGGTCCTAACTTCTAATCTCGTGGTAACAGATTAATGAAATTGTGCATGTGTTAGGCTTTAATGGAGTTGAACTGAGTTGATCTGTCAACTCTGATTCACATAGAAAAAGGAAGAATACACACGCATCTCAAACAAGTTTTTCTCTGATTCACGTAAAAAAAGGAAGAAGACACACACACACACACACATCTCTCAAACAAGTTTTAGTGGGTGTTTGAATCTCATTATGGTGGCAAATTATGAAGGAATTATAATGAGAAGCGAAAAAGAATTTGTGGTGGAAAATTAAAGAGGTTGGAAATGTGTGGGCGTAATTGAGTAGTTGTCAAATCAAAGAGATAGGTAAATTATAATTTGGTGATAATTTGACCAACAATGAGTTCCAAGCATCCACAAACAAATATTCTACTGTTATCAGAACTTTTTGCCCGAACTTATTATCGCCCAAGAATAAAGAAGAATTTCAATGACATCTTTGATAAAGGAATCAACTGACAATGGATAAAGAAAGTAGGAAAGCAGACAGCCTAACTTGCTCCATTTGAGCAACATGAGAAGCTTACACCCATTTCACACACACGGGAGACACAACATGTTCTGCCAATTAAAAGACAGCGTAGCCTCTAAGGATGCCAATGCCATATCAAGAGGCTTAGGAACACCGTCAACCATGACTGGTACATAACTAGGACGTTTTCACTGACAAATACATTTAGATAAATGAGAATTTCAGATATTTCTGTTCAGACATTTATTAGCTGGTCTTTCATATATCAATGGTTACACCATCTTCAACTAAAATGTCCATTTTCCAGTACTATCGAGGAATTATGTGGCAAAAGTAGTGCACCTTTCTAATAAAGTGAGAATACAATCTCTTGACACTTCTTAGTATTTCACATTGGAAGCTATTGTCTAACATTGTTGAAACTAGTGAGATTTTATCTTTTCACTAAAGGTCTTTGTTTTTTCTTTCTTTTTCCCTAAACATTTTTTTTCATCTTGTCACTGAGGTTTACTATTGCTTCTACAGTACCTTTTGTTTAAACAGAGATGGAGTACTGATATGATTTCATGTGGAAGTTTCTTTTATTTGATCCCGAAGGAGATCATTATGATACTTAACTGTGTTTAATTACTATATATTTGTTCAGATTAAGGAAAATTTTGTCTTTGAATGCATAATGTGGCGTGTGCTTTCTGAGTGTTTTGTAGCATAATAATAACCTGATGCAAAGGATAAATTGTAGTTCTTTTATCTTTTGTTCCAAGTTATGTATTTTTGAGTTTCAGGAAAAAGAAAAATGATAATTGATATTATACAGGTGCACTGTCAAATTTGTTCAGAGCTACAAAAATTGGTCACTAGAGTTTCAAAAATATTTCCAGAAATAGAAGATGCCCGGCCGAGGTGCTCCTCAGGACTAGAGGCACTTTGCCTTTTAAAATCTGGAATTGACAAAGCCAATGCCCTGCTTCAGCGCTGTAGTGACTCCAGTAAGCTCTATATGGTACGTACGTGTAACTTGCACGTATCAATATTTAAGTACCTTTTAGTTTTTGGTAGATATAATCCACGTTAAGTAGGGACTGTACTAATTTTCGAGAAGTGTACACAAAGCTTCATGTGCCAGGTTACGTTAATTGCATTAGCTGGTATTGGTATAGCCCTTGCCCCTTTTACGGTGTAGATATCTTGAGAATTGAACTTGTGAAAATTAATTTTCGAGGAGAATGCATGGTTAATATGAAGTAAAAGTTACAAATTTGTTTTTTCTTTCTTATTATTTTTTTTTTATTTTTTTTTTATTGGTGGGTGATTGGAAATGAGTGTGAGAAAGAATACCCATATAAAAACTTTAATGTTAAATTTTTCTTGGGGAATGGTCAATCCAATTGTCTAACTGTAGATGTTTACTTTAAGCCTTCAATTATTTTCTTTTCTTATGTTATGTAATTTAGTTTTTCTGTTGTGGATATGTGTCTTTGAAATAACCCTTTGTTGTTAAGGGCAAGTATTGTTGTAAAAGAAATTAGTACGTCACCCGAGTGGGGAAGCAAAAGGGAGAAGAAAGTGGCTATAACAATAATGAAAGTTCTTAAGCAAAGAACATCACAATGTTGGAAGTATACATATTAACTTATTTAAATGAAAAGTAAAATAGCACATGTACTAATACTTATTTGCCTGAGACAGTTTTCTTATCCTTTTGGTATTGACATTTACCAAATTCCATTCTAAAAATTTTCAGGCTCAATAATACCACAATGTTGGAAGTATACATATTAAATATTTAAATGAGAAGGAAATTAGTACATGTACTTACACTTATTTGCCCATGACATTTTGTTCAACATTTTGGTATTGATGTTTACCATATTTCATTCTAAAAATTGTCAGGCTCTAACTGGAGATGCTATACTGTCAAGATGTAAAAAGTCGCGGAGCTTAATGGAACAAAGTCTTAGCCAGCTTCAAAATATGGTGCCTGTAATACTGGCTGCAAAGGTAAGCAGTCCATATCCCTTTGGTAAAGTGGAATGCTGTTACATAGAACCTGTGTGGTCCTAACTTCAGTGCTCTCTCTGCATTTCCTGGAAGTTTCTATTTCAGATCCAATAGCCCAACTTCTAACTACGCAAGGCTGATTTCACTGTGCAATTCATCTCCTTTTTACATTGAGTAAATTATTATAGATTTCTACTTGTGGACATAGTTGAATGAAAAGTCATGTTAGAATAGTGCGCATAAATGCCTCCCCACTCCCTCCTTTCCCTACCTTCCGTAAAGCCACCGGAAGTTTACCGTTCAGCACTCAGTTTGAAAAATCTATCGATATTTGCTTTTCATTTTTTTTGTTGCTACTCCTCCATCCACCCCCTCTCTTCTCTCTTGTTTCATGCATTCTAGCTTATTCTTGGACTACCAACAAAATTTAATACAGTGGTATTACTTTTGCCAGCAGATCTCTGGAATCATTTCTGCCCTCAGAAGCTCAAGTTTTTGCTTGGACCCTTCTGAAGAGGAGGCTGGCAAGATTTTGCGGGAATTGCTTCATAGATATGGCTCTACAGCAGATGCAACGGAGGAAGCTACCATCGGCTCTCTTCGAGCGGTTACCTCAAGGCTTCATATTACATCTGGGAAAGCTCTCGTGATAGAGAAAAGATACATTAAAAAGTTGCGAAACAAATATGGCGAAACTGATTCGACTAAAAAGAAGATATTGACATTCTTTCTGAAACTTCTTGATAGATACGGAAATATTATTGTGAAAGAGGAAGTCAACAACATTGCTGCGATGGAAGACACATTCCATTTTGAAAATTCCGATCTATCAGCAGAAGAACAATTGCACATGAAACATAGGCCTGATGAAGCTGATATTGACAGATTGAGTAGCCCAATACCCCCTGAAGAATTCATTTGCCCTTTATCTTCGAGATTAATGTATGATCCTGTTGTCATTGCATCTGGGCAAACATTTGAAAGGGTGTGGATCCAGAGGTGGTTTGACGAAGGTCATGACACATGTCCAAAGACGAAAAAGAAGCTTGATCACTTCTTGCTGACCACCCATACTGGCATGAAAGACATAATCTCTGAATGGAGTGCAGCACATGGTGTGTCTATTCCCGACCCCAGTATTCAGGCAGTACTTGTCAAGGCTTGTGAAGCTTCTATCAATTCCATTGCCAGCTTGAGCTGTTCTATAAACGACTTAGTTCTTCCGCTAGATTTTGGCAATTCATCATTTAGATCTAGTCATGGTTCTACCATCTTGCGTTCTAAGATTGGTAGTGACATAAACCTTATGCCTTTCGAAAATGATGATGTTTCAGAGAGATTGCAGTCCTTTGCTAAGATTGCTTCACTTTCTTGGGTTTCTCAACGCACCATGGTTGAAGATGTCAAGCGCTTTTTGATGGGCAAGCATGACATTTGCACAATGATGCCTCCTGGAAACTTCATACAACCACTTATTGAATTTATGAAGAACGCACTTAACATTGGAGACAGGGATGCTCAGATGACTGGATGTCGATTGTTATTAGAATTTGTGCAGATATTCAGGTAATTCTTTTTCTCGTTCTCTTTATGGCAATGGTACTAGAATTGTTGGTTCTGCATCATATTCTTGGTAGTTGGAAACTGAGTTCATGGCCTCTTTTGACTTCTATATTCATTTCTCATAAATCTTATTGCAAGTTTAAGCTTCCAGCACTGTGTTCTTCTGCAATACCTAGAATACTAGAGCCTGTAGCTGTAGTTTATAGATCAGCAATTTCTACATAATCCTACGTCCTTGCCTGAAAGTCTTTCCTTCAAATTTGCCTATAATATTGGACAAACCCAATGGGAAGGCATCGTCGACGTGCATGTTTAATGGATAAATTAGTTTTCTCATTTATCGTGTTCCTAAATCATAAATTCAGATAATAGTACATTGGATCTCTCGATTCCATTGCTGAAGAATACATGCAGGCGCCTAGTAAAACTTAGGAAAAGACCTAAATAACATTTGAATAAGGGATAACTAGAGAAAGCAGTCCATTCCCACCCCTGCTTTCATAAATCAGGGCATTTGGTTTTATTTTGCACTAATCAAGTGCAGAATAAATTGCCCACCCCCAGGACAAATCACTGGCTGACTCGCAATCCAACTCCTTAGAATGCCTCGACAAACAAATCACTGCTGGAATCAACCGCCCGGGACAACAGTTTGAGGGAGACTGCAATGCATCTCGCTGCTCGCCTCAATGATGCTATTGTCGTCTGCTGCCTTGCTGCCATGCGGCTCAGATGTCTCGCTTCAAGTACCTCACTCACCAGTTACGATGATCTCGAAAGTCAATGTGCTAATCAGAGCTTCCTCTTCTGGAATGACATCAAAATCAATCCTTCTCTCGATATTTCACCATTTAGGTAATGATGGTGGTGGTTGGTGGTGTCGCGTTTTGTGACTGGCAATGTTAGACTTTTGACCCGGTGGTGGTAACCCGGTGGTGGTATGGCTGGTGGTACTTTTTATGATTCAGTTGGGAAGAATTGTGACATTATGCGACTAGTGTTTTGTGTGACAAGACTGGTTTTTTGTGTGAATGAACTGGTAGTTGACTGGTGGTCTTGTGTGACATGACTGGTAGCAGCGGTGATTGTGTGACCGGACTGGCGACTGTGACCTAGTTTGACCAAATGGTAAATGTGTGCCTAAAGTCTAAACAATAAATTGTGATTTAATGTGACCACCTGACTTTTGCAAAAGAAATATGATGTTAAGTTTCAAAATGAAAGTAAAAGTTTGGTACCTATGAGACCACTAATGATGAGGGACCATGCAATGAGATTGCCCAAGCTCAGATATTCGTTTCACATGGGAAATATATTACTGAGATGAAAGCCATATTCTCCGAGAGAATGAGGTTCCACACTACATGATGATATGCCCCTCCAATTTCATTTCAAAATTTAGCATCTCAATTTAGTTAGGAATGGGATCACTTAGTAGTCTCTGTGTTAGTCACTCAACCTTTTCAAGATGAATCACATTACGTAGGTTTAAAGGATAAAGGACAAGTTTTGCATATAATTAATTATTCATCAGAATTATTCATCAGATCATTCATGTGTGAATAATTCTATATGGAAAAAGGTGGACAAAAATTTGATGAAAGTAGATATGTGGCCATGTGATTACCATTGATTCAAAAGTGATATGATATGTTGAATAACATGATCTTCCCATGTGTCAAGAGAAGTGGAATTCTATAGTTTCTTCATTTGTATGCCTTTATGTCGTGAATTATTATTAAGTCGCAGACATAAATACAGGAAGGATGCAGAATTTGCTTAATTATTTTGTTTCTGCATAGTATTTTTTTTCTCCAAAAAGTGGAACTATCGTTTCACTAGTTAATCAATGATGGTAATAGAACTTCTAGAACTCGTATTTTAGCTTGCACATGCTGACTGAGATGTTTAACACACAGGACACAAGATTAAGTTGCGAGTTCTGTACACTGGTGTATTTCTTCAGAATCCTTTTGACTAATATTCTCTTTGGATTTTGTGTTACAGCCTGAATGATGATGCGTATAGTTTGTTGGGTTTGTATCTTGACACGATGGCAGCTAAAGAAGCTCTTGCCATATTGGAGGTTTTGTCCCTTGACCACCATTCTGGATACAAGATTGCAGCATCTGTGGCACTCAATGGTATCATAAATATAATTGAAACTCAGATTGAAGAACTTTTGGAACCAGCCTTGCAAATATTGAGTAATTTGTCCTCAAATGGTGAAACTTTGTGCTTTCTTGTGCCTCCAGCATTCATCCCAAAACTGGTTCCGCTATTTGAACGTAACTCTCTAGCAAGATACTGTGTTATCATTTTGAAAAATTTGTGTGACAAAGAAGATGCTAGAGTTTCAATTACTGAAACTCATGGCTGCATTTCTTCAATTTCCAAATTACTCGAGAATGACAGTCTTGAGGACCAGGAGCATGCGGTCGATATTCTTCTTTCTTTGTGCTCTGAGCGCATACAATATTGTAAGCTGGTCATGGACGAGGGTGTTATCCCAGGTCTTGTGAGTGTATCCATTAATGGGAACAATAAAGCAAGGGCCATGGCAACGGAATTACTACGGATTCTCAAAGATGAGTTCAGTACTGAAGGAGAATACTCTTGCTCGGGTGTTGGTCATAAGGGTCCTATCGTAAAATACAAAGTTGAAAATCAACCTCCTAAAGCACCAGGAATATTTGGCAAGCTTTTCTCCGCATCAAGTGCTTTGATGAAGAAGAAAAAAAGGTAATGATGAATAGACCTGCGCTTTCTGTATATTTGTTTTAGGGAATACATATCTGTTGTAAGACAAAACTGATGTAGCTAGTTGATAAGTAATTGTGCCAGTAGGTTTATGGCGTCCATGCACCCACATGGGACGAGAGGTGCCCTCGGAGGTGCTAGAAAATTTTCAGCTTGATCAATTTCCAATTTCAGAATGTTTTGTTGCCTAGGATTTTGATCTTTTCATGCCGCCTTGGCAACATATAAAGTGATTTCTTGTAAATACAAATGTATATTATGCGCTATTTGTATTGATTGCAGACATTTTTGGAGTTAATAATATATTGTCAGTTTCTTTTTGTACTGTGATGAGGTGTTTACTTGATTAAATTTCAGTTGGAACTGGCGGAAGATCATTTTTATTATAACTAGCAACTGTCTTGCTTCTGTTTAACGTGTTCTTAAACTATGGAAAAACGACTTTCAAGGGAAAAAAAAAAAAAAGAAAAAAGAAAAAACAATGTGCTACGATATAAATGAGGTAATTCGTAAGAGAGCTTGATCGCCAATGAGTAAAAAGGCATGAAAATTGCAATATAAACCTCAAACTTGGGTGTTCCTATATGGTGTTTTTTTAAATAATAACTAGTGGAGCCACGTGCATTGCACGTGTAGCATTCATCATGTTGCATATAATAGCACTAATATGTACCTTCCGTGATTACCAATGAAAAGCAAAGAAAATGACATTATAATAAAAAAAAAAAATCGGTCATTAGTCCTTCCCTTACCAATTTCTCCATACAGATAAGTTCCACCATTGCATATGAAGTTTATGGCATGAAATAGGACCGTAACCATCAACTTCTAAAAAACGATATCTAAAATGATTAAGATGTAATTTTGTAGATATATGAAATGATTAAGATGTAATTTTGTAGTAAATGAGAAGCAAAAGTCTGGTAATCTATCATAGCTTTTCTCCAAAATCAAACAAACATAAAAATTGAATTTTGAAATATACACGAATGTTCAAGATGATTGTACAAATTTTGCACATTTTCAAGAAAATGACATTATATCATATTGGACATTTCAAGAAATTTAACCATAATAATAACAGTGAATGCGGGGCTATTCTCTTTGCAAATTGAATTGGAACCAACTAAAGCAAGATTATATAGAAATTAGAAATTAGAAACCATTCAAGTTAAAAACACAATAAACACTAATGCTGATTACTGGATGATTCAAGTTGCTAGAATACCTAGAAGGTGTATTCAAGGCTTCAGCTAGTTGGCATATGTCTATCTCTTAAAAGACGCTAACATACCATGAGAACTGTATTCTACCATTTCTAAACGCAATTTTTGAGTAACATATTTTCTCAGTCCTTTTTTGACAGCCTAAAAATTGAAATCATAGGTTAATGGCAAATGCAGATTACAGCTACTTTCTGGTTTTTTTAATGTTTAGCCATGATCTTATTATCAAGAATTCGTATATTTGCTTAGGACAATCAGGATCAATAATAAACATTCAACAACCCTGGATCATGAACTTAATATACTTCACGTATTAAGTGAATTAGTTGTGAGCACTACCACAACATAATACTTCTCTTCTTGTCAGAGACATATATAAGCAATAGCACAAACGGATTTAGAAATTCAACCTTTTAAACAATGAATATATCTTCCATAAACACCAAACTAAAATCATAGTAATATTCTTTAACAAAAATAAAGAAATAAAAAATAAAAGTAAAAAGAATGAAAACACTTACAACTCCAAAAGATATGGCTTTGATCATGGAAAAACTACAGGAACTCCAGTCCCAATTGCAATTTTGTGATCCCAATGATAGGAAGAATTACCAATCTTGTTATAAACCTAAAGGAGAACTCTAATGAAATAGTATACATCTAGAAATTGAAATCACCTAATTCTCCAAGTAAACCATTTGTATACAATAACACAAATGAAAAAAGGCAGAAAAAAAGCAAAACTGACGATAGTCATAGACTCGTATTAATAAATAACATAAAATTACGGTCTATGGCAAAAATAAGATAAGAAAGCCCATCTATAAATAACACCTAATTCAATTGTGCATAAACTTTAATGCGTCCATCTATATCATCCACGGCCTAAAACGGCCTATGTTGAATTCGTAAATGTTTCATCAATATCGATTACTGCAAGTCTACAACCCAACCTTCTTTGCAAATATTAGGAAAAATTATGCAATTTAGGCTTCATCCTACATATTCTTAGAAGAAATTTTGGAATCGTACCTCAATTATGGTTCATTCGAGTCCAATTGCTTAGATTAGAAGAAATAATTGACAACTCAAAAGAAAAATGAAAAAAGAAAAAAAAAAGATATAAAGGAAACGGATGAAGAAATCAATTATGATTTGATTCGACTCAAATTGCGTAGAATAGGGAAAGAATTGACAACTTTAGAAAAAAAAAATAGAAATAAAGGAAGCGAAAAGACGCTATTATAAATAATCTAAAACCTAGCTTAAGAAGGAAGATGAAGATGGTGAGAGAGGCGGAATTATTTAGGGATAAAAATTTTTCTGTAAATTCATGTGTTTCTACTTCTAGAGGATCTGGAATCTCAGAGAGAAACAGCATACATGAGATCTAGTTTGCCTGCATGAACTACACTGAGAAGTATGGTGAAGTTGTACCAATAGATAGAGGGGGGAAAATCGTATGAGAGCGTTTTGACATCAAGGGCAAATTAGTAAACACAATAGTCAGTCACTGTGCCAAAAACAGTGCAATGGATAGTGAAATTTAAGTTCTCTCTTGTAATATAGTAGATGTGACGACCCGCTCCACTTTGACATGATATTGTCCACTTTGAGCCTAGCTCTCACGGTTTTGTTCTTGAACTTCTACCCCAAAAGGCCTCATGTCAGATGGAGTGGATCTCTTAACTTATAAACTGGTCTCTTTTTCTCTAACCAAGCAATGTGGGATTGAGGCTATCACAATCACTCCACCTAAAGGGGCCCAACGTCCTCGTTGGCCACACTTCCGGTTGGGCTCTTCTCTGATACCATCTGTGACGACCCGCTCCACTTTGACATGATATTGTCCACTTTGGGCCTAGCCCTCACGGTTTTGCTCTTGGGCTTCTACCCCAAAAGGTCTCATGTCAGATGGAGTGGATCTCTTAACTTATAAACTGGTCTCTTTTTCTCTAATCAAGCGATGTGGGATTGAGGCTATCACAATCACCTCACCTAAAGGGGCCCAACGTCCTCGTTGGCCACACTTCTGGTTGGGCTCTTCTCTGATACCATCTGTGACGACCCGCTCCACTTTGACATGATATTGTCCGCTTTGAGCCTAGCCCTCACGGTTTTGCTCTTGGGCTTCTAACCCAAAAGGCCTCATGTCAGATGGAGTGGATCTCTTAACTTATAAACAGGTCTCTTTTTCTCTAACCAAGCGATGTGAGATTGAGGCTATCACAACTCCTCTTCTTAGAAATTCACTCCCAGCAACCAGATTATCTTAGAAATTCACTCCTAGAAACCAGATTGACTTTTTAACAGTCGTACTCCCCACCCTCACCCCCAACCCAAACAAAAAAAATAAAAAATAAAAAATTGAGCCAAACCCCATGCCCCAAGAACCACCGTTGGCGAACAACCCTTCACCGGAATCGCCCACCAGACCCCCTAAATCTCTGACACAAAACACTCCTCCCTTAGTTGGGTCACTCCTCCCCGACGAACCACCTCCTGCCTCCTCCGTTTGCTGCCATCGTGCACCACCTGCTGTACAGAGCCCTCCGGGGGTCCGCGTTGAAGCTCCCAACCCCTATTCGAATCAGCAGCCATTTTGTAAGGTAATTTCCCTAAAGCTTGGAATTTTGGAACAGGAAAATGGCCGGCTTCGTTTCTCATTTTGTTGGGTTTCTCTTGTTTATCTGAGGTGCTTCTATGAATTTGAATTATCAGAAAACTCCCTAAAACAGTGAACAAATATATGATTGGAGACCGGACTCTGTAAGGAACTCGGCCTTATTTCCATAGTCGGACTGAATAAAATTAGAAATTTCTAAGAAACCAGGTCGGGTTCCTTATAGAGCCCGGTCTCCAATGAGATGCTGTCATGTTGTGTGTACTAGGTGAGGCGTCAGTCTGTAATTGAAGACCGGGCTCTGTAAGGAACACGGCCCTAGTTTCTTAGAAATTTCCAATTTTATTCTGTCTGGCTATGAAAATAAAGCCGGGTTCCTTACAGAACACGATCTCTAATCACAGAGTGACACCTCACCTGGAAACACAACATGATAGCATCTCATTAGAAATCGAGTTCTATAAGAAACCCTGCCCTGGTTCCCTAGAAATTTCCCATATACTTAAAAGTAACTATGTTTCTAAGGACATGTTTCCTTAATGGAATGGGAGTTCTTTTCATAGAAAAACTGCAGTCTTCATGTATATATTTCCTACAATATGGTACTTATTCTCTCTCTTAATTTCAAAAGAGGAGGGAAAAGTTTAAACACTTGGTTCAAGATCAAGATTATTGCATTGGTTCGATGTATCTCTAGTACTAGTGCTCCCGATCCATTTTGTTATTTGGCCGAACCATTACACTGACTTCATGATACAATTTGTCTCAACAGTCTTAATTCAAATAAATCGTTTGACTTAAGTACTTCAAATTAACATGTTATTATGGTTAAGTTACACTCATTGCATCCACTCAGCTAGTTATGATTTTATAGCGATTCAACAGGTTTTCATTTATTCGCTGTTCCAGTGTTCTTAGATTGGAATTAAGACATCAACTATAATTCTTTAGCTTGGATGAATAATTAATCGAATGGTTGCTGCAATTTCATATTACAAACTTGATTCACAAGCTGGGTTATTTGTTTCGTTGGAGCACGGGATCACACGTTCTTAATTTGCATTATATTTCATCATTATTTCGCATGTAATTTGGATTTATGGTCGACCAGTTTTCACATATGGGTAGAACTTAACTGATCATCTTGAATGTTTACGTGGACTTAACAGTCGATATTGAAGGGATCTGGGATCTATCACTGGAATAAATGAAAGATTGGGCTTACTATAAAAATGCATGAGGATAAGATGTTTGCAAGTGCAAAGGTTGGGGACCTACAATGTAAGTTATCCAAAATTCTACTGACATTCGTTGAAGAGAAAAGAGCATCTGGGAGATGTTTCAAAAAAGTCACACACACAACAAGATAAAGTAGACCCATATATTCTTTACTTTCTTTTATTTTTTTTTTCTTTTAATCACTTTTCTCTCATTTACATTAACTAGTTGTATATTCATGAGTTACACAGAAAAGAATAATTAGTCAAAAAATACTTGATAATTTAAAAAACCAAATAATCACAATTTTATTATATATTACTCACTCACATATATATGTTACTAATAATTATTATAATTTTATTACTTACAATTCTTTCACTTGACACAAAATTAATTAAATTGTCATTCATAGAACAGTACGTTTAACTAAAAAAAAAGGGAGAATTAATGAGAAACTTTTTAATATAAATTTAATTTCACGTTAAATATGAAAACTAAGATATCATGGAAAAAAGATCACACAAGATTTATCTAACTCTAAAATTACCAAAAAATGTTGAACCCCAACCCCAAGGGCCCCATCGCGCCGCCGCTAGAGCTTGGAGGATATAAATATAAGGATATGCCTCAGTGGAGTACAATCCGAAAACTACTGCTAAACTGATACTCACAAAGAACTCGTTCTATACCATATCACTGGCAGGAATCGAACTCCACGTTGTGACTCCCAACTCAGCTAAGACTACCTCACTCTCGTCCTTTTAACTACTAATCTATGCCTGGGGCATGTAACTCGAAAATTATCATACACTTATATCGTTGTTCAATAAATATAGTACAAGAACTGTAAGAAATATTTAGAGTGTGAATGGTATTCATTTATCAAAATAAATTTGTTACCACATTTATTCTCTACCATATATTCTTGGATAAATTATTTTTCACATCTCCTCATATAGTGTTATATATTCTCCAAAGAAATAATTATTCACTAAATTCATTCTTAAAAAATTCTAAAAGTACACAACCTCTGATTATAAAAGACTGAAGAGAAGTAATATTAATTTTTAACTACTTTATACTCTAAAAAGATTAAAAGAATTTTTTATTTTTGTTTTAAATAATTATCATCAAATATTATTACAATTGTATCCCCTCAACTTAAAGTTTTACCTATATAGGTTCTCACTTATAAATTAATATGAGAATGTGTATATAATTAAAAGCATATATAAGCGGGATAGTGGATATATATACTTATTTATTATTTGATTTATTTATTTTTTTTAAAAATCACTCGATTCGAAAATCTAAACCCGACATATAACTTTTATTATATATATTATAATTACGTATATTGTATATATATATATATATAAAAGCATATATATAAGATATTAGATATTTTTTTTGAAACTTTATTAAAATAAAATAAATAAATAAATAAGAGATATATATAAGTACGATAGTGATTTTAATAAGAAAAATTAAATATGACCACTATCCTACTTTCATATATATATATAAGATAATATAATATTTATCCTTACTTTTCTCTCTCAATATCAACCCCAAAGTCTAAAACTACACCCTAATATCCACCTTCTCCACTATTATTTTATCATTATTTATAAATTTCTATCTATCTCTCTTCTTTTTCACTTTTCTTGCTTTTTTTTTCGTATACCCTTTTCCACCCACTCATTTATTTTAAATAATTACCCAATACACCTCATCAATCATTAATCAACCATCCAGAGAGCCCAGTCGCGAAGCTCGGCATCACCCACCACTGCAACAAATTACGATCAAATTTCAGTGTCGCCGCCACAGTTATCGCAGGTGACACCGAGGCGAGACAGACGCTGCCACTTCAAACAACCCGAGACAAGCTCGATTGAGACTTAATGACAATTTTCAATGGTTTGCCATTTTCCATGCTTCATTTTCTCAAGTTTTGGGTTAAGCAATATCTGTCAAATTCATATTCCCTATTTGCACCCGTTCAATCCCCAGTAGGCCAATGGTTTTATCACCTCAATGCTTGCCCAAAACCCCATCTTCTAGGTCTCTGTTGTGATTTGCTTTTCATTTCTTCAAAATTTTGAAAAAACTCAAGATGTAAGAAAAGAGGTAGTCGCGCTGAATTTTGATATACAAATTCTGACATTTGAAGATTTGGATGATAATGTGGAACCTCACCGTCTAATTTGAATGAGAATAAGTGGACTGGTTCCCATTGGCAGTCATAAGATTTGACGGAGAGGTGGCTGTGATACCGCGGATGTTTGTTCTGAGAGGTGGCTGTAATTGTGGGACTGGTTGGGTGGTAGAAAAACCTAATAAGGTTTAAAAGTTAAATTTTGTGTCTTAGATTTTTTATTTGACGAACAGCCATGAGACAGCAGATCTCGTCTCCCTTAGAATACTCTTGTCTTTTTACGCTTTTGATATGTTATCGTTTTACTTGTTTGTCTTTTGTTTGATAAGTTTTCATCCTTCCCAATTACTCTTAAATTTAGGATTAGGGTTTTTGCCAAAGCCTGAATAGAACTATAAGGTGTAACAACACACAAGAGAATGGCAGAGTCATCGGAGGGGGAGGAGGAAGGGAAGTTAACTGGAGGGAACCAACAGCTGGTAGTGGACAACGATCTTCGCGAGATGGCCAAGAAGGCTGCCTGGAGTGTCAGCTCTTGGAAGCCTGGAAATGGTGTTCTCTCACTCCGTGACGACAATCTGGACACCTATTGGCAGTAAGTTACATCTTTCTCATACCCGGTCTATCCTAAGTTGAATGTCATTCTTGATCTTTTGTCTGTTTTTGTTTCCTTTCTCTGAAACTCCCTATGCTCGGAGAAAAAGGTTAGGACACTGGTCGTATTGCTAAAAAGAATGAAGCTTCAAAATTAGCGCTTGAAAAAGATTTCTGTTATGATGGAAGTCTATTTGGTGATTTGCAGATCAGATGGAGCTCAGCCTCATCTGGTGAATATTCAATTCCAAAAGAAAGTTAAACTGCAGTTGGTGGTTCTTTATGTTGATTTCAAACTTGATGAGAGCTACACACCGAGTAAGATATCAATTCGAGCTGGTGATGGTTTCCATAACTTGAAGGTAAGGTTTTCTGTTAATACATAAATCTGTATATTATATTCTGAAGATGAAGGTTTCATCATAAACTCAAATGAACAATTCTTTTGAGGTTATTACTTTCTGGACGAATACCATTTTAACGTTAGTCAGAAAGTTTTTATTTGATTTCCTCTGAGATCATGGTGTTTCTAGGAGATTAAAGCAGTGGAGCTTGTGAAGCCAACTGGTTGGGTTTATATATCTTTGTCTGGGTCTGACCCAAGGTGGGTAATTGATACTTTCTAATCTTTTCATTAACTCCAAAAGTTTGTTTGTTGACACCTGTTGTAAGCTGGCTTTGCAGTTGCATGCTTTTTGCTAGTTACAGTTCGATTATACGCATTGGTGACTAGATGCAGTAGTGGAACCTTTGGATTTAACAGGATGGCTATAAAAGATAAAGTTAGCCTCAAAATACATACATGAATGCCTTCTTACGGTACATGTTTATAATGAAGATTTGAGATCTGAAATCCTACTTTTAGAGAGATGGATACAATGTAGATTCTGATTTAATAATCATCCCTTTTCACTGTTCTCGAGGAAAATATAGTACCATTAAATGGCTCATTCATTTCTGGACCAGCCAAATTTGCAAGCATCATTCTTAATTTTTAATATGTATCATTTGCTTCAAAATCCACAAAGTTTGCTGAAGCAGTACTTTTGTTTCTCCAATATCATGTGTTATTTTGCTCTTGAGGGAAGAAATCACTATGCAATCAGCAGAAATGTACTTGCAAGAAAAACATGCTACAATGTCAGAAAAGGGAGGAGAGCACATTTCATCTTTAAATGTCCATATATACTTCTTGAATGTTTAACCATTCTGCCAAGAAATATAATGGAAAGTGCCTGTAGACAAGGAAGGCAAAGAAGGAAATTCATCAATTGTGTACTTTTAGTAGGAAAACAAAAAGGCTACTTCTGTGGATACTTGTGACGGACTATAGAAACTTTGACCATGTGGCAGGGAAACTTTCGTGAATACTTTCATGTTGCAAATAGCAGTTTTGTCAAATCATCTTAATGGAAGGGACACCCATGTGAGACAAATCAAAGTTTATGGGCCTCAACCGTGAGTGACAATATTCCCTTATTTGGCCTCTTTAAGAATCTGATTTCTATTCAATTAACAAATCATGTGTGTTATGTACAACAGGAATCCTTTCCCCTGCCAACTATTTCAGTTTTCATCGACAGAGTTAATTACTTACTCAACTGTGAGGTGAAGTGCATGATTGTCGTCTGAAATTGGGAATTTGCAACCCCGGGGTGGCATGGTAACTGCAATATGAAAATGCGCTTAGGAGATGAACGGTTCCCTGCATAAGCTATCTGTGTTATATATTGTCTTGTTTTTGCTTCTGGTGTCGATGTATTCCTGCTTGTAATATTTATCATCCCCAGAAAGCAGTTGGGTTGGACATCAGTTGTTTCAATGCTACGTATATGAACCATGATGCCAGTATGATGACAAATGTTGTAGTTTTACCAGGAACTGTTTGATACATATTTATAATATGCATGAGCAGCGGTTAGTCTTAGCGGATATTGTGTTTTATGACACTCTGAAGTTTGGTGATTTGCATTTGTTTAAGTTGATTGCTCTTTTGTATTTCAATGAGGTGATATGTTGAACATCTTAAATCAGGTGTGTCTGTTTGTTGATCATGATCTTTACATACACTCATACACAAAATTTATTCGAGCATGGTCTATGGTCTAGCCGTGAAGCGACAAAAGGTGCCAACGTTGGGTTCCATTTCTTACATGGATAGATTTTAGAAAGGAAATTTTTTATTTATTATCTGTGGTGGTGCTGATGCATGTGGTTTGAGAAATACCATCCTCTTCAATCCATTTGAAGGCAATGAGTATATTTTGTAGCCACCGAGATTGTATCTGGAATGGAATGTGAAATGTCATGAATTTTTATGTATCGGAGGTCGCACATTACGAGCAAGGTCATTGTAAAACAAATAAAAATGCTACGTATAGGATACGCTAGATACTTGTTAACGCCGGGCCTTCAATGGATCTATACGGTGGTCAAGGATGTTAATATATATACGCGTGCGCACACCACATGGTACCGTTTTATGCTAACTCATGCCTTCCTTGGATTAGCTGTAATAACCGGAGAATGAAAACTCTTAACACGCATGAAATGGTCAAAAGGGTCGAATCCTGTCCGTTTTAATACATAATATTATTATTGCAGTACAATTTATCTAGAGCTGAAATGATTCACTTTTCTACATTTCAAGATTGTGAAGAAACACCTCCTGAATTCACTTTAGATATCGATGAGACGCTAGAATGATAAAGACATTTAAGCATCCAAAAGTACATCATTTCTTTGTTATCGATAATCTGAGCTGCTAATAGATAAACTACTTCCTGCGCCGCAAAGAAAACTTCCCTGCTTAAATATGCCTGCCGACTGACTTCTTTTAACCAAGAGACATCATCTCACCCGACAGAAACAGCCTATGGAACAGAACCACGTTCACCATCTGTGTATAATCCACACCGAGAATCATTCACAAGCAGGTTTAGTGTCAAAGCTGCTCAAGCTAATTGCCAAAGCTTGAAATGCAGATAGAGGATAGCAATAGTCCATCGTAAAGATGTCTTTTCCAATCTTCCCAAATTGCAAAATTACTTTTTCTTGTTCAGCAGCCGGTATGTTGAGAGAAGGATCGACAGTGGCCACAAGTTGGAAATTTTTTACAGAAGCAACTGTAACGCGGCCTTTAAAATTAAGGCACCAGCACTGCAATTGTTCATGCCATCTCGGGGCTTTGTTTTTAAGAACAAGTGGCTCCATCATACTTGAGAGGTCGGCGGAACTGAAATGCGTCTCTGGTTCCTTCCCTTTCAATCCATGTCGGGGGGGAGATTTCTCATCAATAATTTGTGGAAATGACATAGGTGTTGGGGCAGCACCCCCCTCCTGAATAGAGGAGGCAGGAATTGAATGCATTATGCAGTGCATTCTCCTGGGACCTCTCGTTCGAAGAACATTGAGTTCATAGGAAATAGTAGCAGCACTAGAGATATACGCGGGCAATCGTGGAGATACACGTTTAGAGTGGAATCTTCGACTAAGCAAGCTACTAGGAACTGCAGCATCATTTGGAGGTTGGGTGTCATATACTGTGAACTTGGTACCCAGAAAGTTGGACCTGATAAAAGAATAGCCCACTTAGTTAATTATCCAGAAATTGCTAAATAGATATCTCAGCTAAGGTTCGGTAATAATACTAGCCTGAGTTTTCCAAGATATGTGTTGCTGCCACGTGAAAAATCATCCCCAACCAGAGATATTACAAATTCCGTGCTTGTTGCCCTTCTGATTTTTTTTGCAGCTAACAATAGTTTGTCGCTCTCATCCTCAGCTGTCATAAACAATAAATATTTGTAATGATCTCTAATGCCTTATTAACTTCCATCTTGTACATTCATTTACATGTCTTTAAGGTAAATACCATAGTTCAAAATTTCTATTTCGCAAATACTTCTCTTACATATTCATTACAAAATGTGTTAAAACATATTTTTTTTTATCCAGACAAGCATCAAAGTTAAAACACATTTTTTTTATCCAGACAAGCATCAGAGGCCCTTAGTTGAATATACTAAGCCATAAAACAAGCAACGGAAACATTGAGCGATAATTAACATTTTTAATCACATGTGCCAATATAGGCGATAATGCACCGAGTAAGTGGATGGCAACTACTAATCTAACACTCTTTATCTCATATCCCAACATGTGAAATGAAAAGAGCAAAACATCACTACTTCAAAGAATTTATGATCAGAAGCAGAACTAGATCACATAAAAATAAAACGAGAGGAAAAAAAGCCACCGATACGCACCGACATATTCTCCCATCCTCTATATCTACTGAACAACAGTTAACTAGGAGCTTGTTCTACGGAGCTTTATCTATAAATCAAATTTCAAACTTCAATACCAACCACATATTCTGCACCCAAAACAAATTTTCACACTTCCCAATGATCATTCTTTACATTCCCCACCAAAAAAAAAAAAAAAAATCAACTTTCAAAAAAATTAAAGCAACATAAAGCTGACAAAAACAAGCACTAAAATAATTTTAACAATAGCCAAAAATAATGAATGTTTTCCTCATTATAGTCCTAATTTTCTAGTAAGTTAAAGAGTGGTGTAATTTTCTTGTGCAAATTAAGACCAATAAATCTGGGCAGTCTGGTGGAAAGTTGTCAAATTTCCACTTCCTATGAGACAAGGAATGGAATTGAGTCTTGTTAAATGTGCACACCCGGGAAATACTTCAGTTTAACTGAAACTACTTCCTAGAAGAGCTCTCTGCTAGACTAGTTCAAGCCTTCAAGGTCATCAATGGAGATCCGAGAGTTAAAATGAGATTCAGGGGGAAAAAATTCCTCTCACCCCAACCCCTGAGAAAGTTGGATTATAATTGCCCTCTTAACTAATTTAACAACTCTCATTTTCATTGCAATAAATCTTCGAGCAACAAATAGAAGAACTTTACTCCTCTGGAGAAACCTCAAGAATCAGAGAAGAACAATAGACAAGGTCCACAAGGACAATTTTGAAGTACAGTAAACTGAAAGCTTTTCCCATATGGAAATTTTAAAAGACAGTTATCATTCATTTCCCTATCACTTTGAAGATAGTCAGTTCTCATTCTCTCACTATCTGTTCATTAGCAAATCTCTAAAATGTCATATGAAAGAGTGCAAAAGATTTACACTTGAAATCCGCCCAAAGCCCACCCAATCATTTAAATATATTCATTTCTAAATAACTTGCAGGGCCTCCGACACAGAAGCGAAGCTATCTAATATCTGTATCCAAGATTAATACAAGAAAATGAACTCATGAATGGATGAATTCTTTCATTTTCTGGAAATTCATAATTAAAAAGCCAATAGCCATTCCTAAAGTTGCACTCCCACAAAATGTAGAACTTTCAAATTGCAACAAAAGCAGTGCAAAAACAGAACTTCTACTATAATCGTTGAATTTCGTCAGATTGCAATTTGTAATGTAGAACGTTCACCGGAAAGTTTTTGAGAACTGAGAACTCCCCAGAAAACCAATAGCATTTCAATAACAATCGTAATACTTCTTTCTCGAAACTCAAACTTGTGCAGTTCAGTATAAAATATTTTGAACATAACAAGGAACAAGTTATTAGTATTTAAACAGCATACATATTTATTCGAAAATCAAAATTAGCTCGAATATCAAGCCTGCGTAGAGAACGTGAAACAAATGCATCGATTGAAAAACTATCGAATGAAGATTTGAGAAGTTTTTAGTTAATCAAACTTAAATGAATAGATAAAAAGGCTTGCTTTTTGATGAGAGAGACATTACAAACTGTAATTCACGGATGTAAATTCTTGAAGGACAGGATATATAAGGCAATAGGCAACCAATTCTTAAAGAAAAAACTGACACTCAATGAAATCTTGAAGATGGTTATCTAGAAACATCTGCGAGCAAATAGAATACTTACACGGTGTTAGACCGAAGTATAAGCGGTATGTTGAAGTTGTCCTATCCCTCTTAATAAAGCACTGGATTGGAGCATCTCGCGGGCCCGGCTAATTGCGATTAGAGGTAACAGCAAGTCCAAAATTGGTAAGACATTGTTCATCTCAAAATTAGCACTGAAACAAAAACTCAATGCATGAACAAAGGGCACCTGCTTTAATGATATGGGGAAGGTAAGCCTCCCACATTCAGCGAGAGGCTTGACAATTTCCTTTGTAATATCTCTCCACGATTTACAAACTGAAGCACAAAAGACAACAACTGTCCTTGCAGGCCACGATGTCTCGCTCTCTTCAACCCTCCGGATAATGTCCAAAAGCAATTCTGGAGGTAAATTTGCCCAATGCCCCTGCTCGATTGGCTGATAAGGGGTCGCTACATCAGGGGCTATATGTGACCTGGTCCGGCTGCGCCAATGCTTCCCCTCAACCCCTCGCCTTGACATGCTACCTATCCCATCTTTCATCTCCTTTAGTTCTCGTACAATGCTCTTGAATGACATCTTATCAATCACGCCAACCAAGGGCTTCCTTCAAAATGACAGTTCGAGAACAGAAGAACATCAAAATCCCATGAAAATTACAAAGAAAATTCACTAAGCTGGTTTTTGGGGGATGGATTCAATCAACCATTGCATCCTCAGTTTTCCCTAGGTATTTCAAACAAAAGATCCAAATGAAATTCGTCCAATCAAAACATTTGAATGATGTAATCTAAATTTCCAAATGCTAGAATTAGTTCAACAAATTGACTGAAATGTAATTTAGAGAAGTACATATCCAGAATGTTCTAGCTACCAGTCTTAAAGTAGTTTTATATTTTTCCCCAAGATGAAATTTTTTTCCCCTCTTCCGATCTAAAAGATCCAAACTTTAAATCCCTTAATTTTCCTAATATCATAGAATATCATCATCAACAGATGCGAGGCCGAATTTCGAAAAAGCCCAGATCATCGTAGAACTCCAAAACTACCAGAGTGCATATATTGAGGTTGTAGATTTAGAAAAATAATAATCAACAGCCCCCAATATAAATAGCAAAAATAATTAACATAAGCAGAATGAATATCAAAGTACCCGAAAGAAAATGGTTGAATCAAGCTACAAAAAGCAGAGATCAGAGATGGGCCGAATCAGATCGGAAGAAAATAAGCAATGTGGAGACAGATCGGTTTCCCATTCTTTCTCGTTTACATAGCTGAAACCACCACCACAACCGCTGCCGCCAGCAGCGCCACCACCTACACCGCCACAGTCTAGACAGAAAGAAGAAAAAACGGTGGTCACGAGCTCAGTCGGAACATGATATGCGGCCCTTTCCAAGAAAAGTTTATAGAAATCTTCCCACCACGCCTTGAAATTGGTGGCTCTGTTTGTCTCTGTCTAACATAATTATAATCGGCTTTTTATAATTCGACTATTATTATTATTACTTTAATGAAAAATTACCCACATTATGTACTAACCTTTCAGAAAGTAAGTCTATTTATTTTATTATATATATATATATATTAATTTAAATAATTAAAGCATAAGAGACAATTAGAGAAAAATTTTAAAAAGAGTTAACCTCTCCTTTTTGGGCAGAAAAATACCACATAACCCCCTATTATTAGGGGATCAGGGAGGCCGCCTCTTAATGCACCAATAACAGGGAGTAATGTGACATTTTTCTACTTCATAAGGGAGATGTTAGCTCTCCTTAGAAGGACTGGACCATTAAGTCCCTTAACTTTAAGAGTGAGGATCTTAGGCTTGACTCTATAATAATATGCTAACCCCAATAAGAGCAAATGGTAAATCATCTTTTGACACTATAATATGCATGTAAGTCAAGTCCATATGATTCATTGTAAAAGTTACGTGAATTTTAGAGAAAAGAATGAAACTATGAAAGTTCTGAAGATTTATCATCAATCTAATAATAGCTTGAGGACTTAGTCATAAATTTGAATAGATTGAGGACTTAAATGTCCTATTTAAGGAAGCTGATGACTTACGAGTTACAATAGATGAAAGATTAAGGAGCAAATCCGTAATTTACCCTACAATTTTGTGGGTCCACTAAAGCGTGTTTGCAATGCCATCAAGTAATTCGATAAGATGTCGAAAGCGGGTGATAAATCATAATTATGTCTACTTATGCTGTATTTATTTGACCTAGAAAAATCGTCACACCTACAGATATCATTGCGTATCCATATATGAAATGTATTTCCTCAAATTTTTTTAAAACAACGTGTTGATCAAATTAGCAAATTTGAGCTTCAAATTTTATCTTAAACTTAAAAAAGGTATTTTATAATTCTTAATATAACAACATTATAATGATTAGTCAAAGATAATAACGAAATTGAATAATGTATGACTTGCTTAAAAATTATTATTTATTATTACTATTATGAATTATTATTATTATTATTATTATTATTATTATTATTATTATTATTATTATTATTATTATTATTATTATTATTATTATTATTATACCGAGCATACGCCTTTGCCGTCAACCCTCGCATTTGACATTTTTCATGCATTCTTCTTATAACTAATGTTATCCCTATGCGATGCACGTGTATAAATAATTAACAAAATAAAATATATTAAAGTAATATAACATCATTCAAAAGAAAGAAATAATAGTAGCAACAATAATTAATTTAAAATCAGCATTTAACTTTTTTTCAAGTGAATTATATTTTTAGTTTGTTTTATTTACATTGATTTTATATTTTACATTACATAAACTTGTATATTAACAATGCTGGTAAGTGAATTATATTCGTTTGTAGAAATATATCACTCTTGTAATGTTTTTAAAAAAAAAAAGAAAGAAAGAAATATATCCATATTCATATTCGTACAAAAAATTAAAATATTCTAATAATTATTATTATCAAATACCTCATAGATGATATGCATCTACTACAAATTAAACATGGGTGGTTAATGATCTATCTAAATTAAAGAAGATAGTGGGTGATTAAAAGTTAGACTGTACACGTTACCCTGATAATATATTTTTAAGAATAACATTGAAAAAAATAGCTAGTTACGACTAAGCAAATGAAAATTTATCATTGTTGCGTGATTATTTTTTTAAGAATCATGTATGTTGTTTAATAGTTTTCATTATCATTTAATTTGTGATTGATATGTATGATAACTTATCATTATATATATATACGCATTGGAATTATGTATCTTATGCTTTTTTTAAATTGATAATAGCATCTTAAATGGTAATAGTTGAATAATTTATGTTTATACACCATTATGTGATAAAAATTCATAAGTTAGTAGATAGCTGTAAATCAACTTCTGAAAATTTTTTAAAATAAACTAAACAACGCAAAATTAAATTTTGTTTAACAAACATATGCAAATTAGTTAATAGATAATTATAAATTAACAAATCAATTTTTTCTTAATTACTCTAAAAACTGCCAAATTGCAATATATCTAATAAGCATATGCAAGATTAAAAAGAAATCCTCTAATGGCAAATAAGCAAGTTAATGCCTATAGACATTAAAGGAATCAATCTATTAAACAGAAATATAATTAAATAGCCAAATAAACATTGAATAAAACTCATATACATTATATGAAGCAATCTAATAAATAGAAATGTCATGAAATAGGCAAACAAATATTAAATAATAAAATCATTGCATAACAATACATGACATAAAAAAAAAAACTTACTTTTTTTATACAATAAAAAAACTTACTTAGTGTTCATGGATGATTAAATTCCCTATCAAATTTAAAACTAATCTTGGTCTAAATCGAAATAGATGATAATTAGTAGGTTTACCCTTTTCCAGTTTTAATTTTCTTTGCAAGGACGATTAGAGAGGACTTTATAGTTGATCTTTCATCAGAAACGTAGCTAATATTAGTTGCATCGTGTTCTTGTTCAACATAGCTCTTTTCTAGGAGTCTTTTGTTAGAGTCATTTCTTCATTTTTCACTTATACAATCATTTAATTTAAAAAAAAAAGGTAAAATGCAATTTGAGCATCCAATTTGCGAGAGACTTGCACCTTAAGAATCCAATTTGATTTTGTATGGTTGTGATCTCTGAAAAGCATAGGTTCAAGTGTTTCAAAAGGTATATTTTTGTTGCTAAAATTATGAAATCTGTGAAAACCCACTTTACAAAATATATCCAGTAAAATGGTGCTAAATGTCCATAAATAAGTATTTATTCTTAAAAGGTGATCACACTAAAAAGTAGTAGCTTTCAATTAGTGGGCAGTACTTAAAACAGTGCTCTGATTTGATAAATTTAATTGTGAAAATCAATTTTATTGGATCAACAGTCTATCAGACAGATAAAAATTGAGAGTATATGTAGTTACCAGCACAGCACCACAACTGGATTTTTTTTTAATATATACAAACTAGATTAATGTCAAAGGAGAAATTAAAAAAAAAAGAAAAAAAACTAAAAATATCACATTTTGGAACATGTATGCTAGTAGTAATTAACTAATTATAACTACATCTATAGAGAAGAATAACTAAAAACTTCAAAAAAAAAAAAAAAAAAAACAAAACAAAACCTGCATAGAAAAAAGGAAATAAAAAAATCAGATTTCAGTATTTTTTTAGCTGAGAAAAAGATACAAGAATCCAGTAGCGTGCCTGAGGCTGGGCCTTCTAGGCGGTCTCCTAGGGCTCCCGAAAGATGAAGTGAAGGCCCATTTAAATTTTTTTAAAAAAAAAAGTTTAGCAAGGCCCAAATCCTAATTTCTTTGTACATCTACTTACGATATTCATTCAATAATTCAATTCAAAGTAAACATTTATTCTCTGAAAGTAATTATGCTTCCTTCAATGTTAAAAGAACAAAGAAATTAAAAATTTCTATTGTGACCTTGTGGTTTTAGTTTCAAAAATGAATAAATATTTGATGTTCATTACATTTAAGTTCTTTAATGGTTTTAGTTAAATTTATATACACGATATTTGTCATTTATAATTTTAGTACTATGTATGATTAGAGGGCCCTTAATAAAAATTTCATTTAGGGCCCCTAAAATGTCAGACACGGCCCTGTTGGAATCACTATTACTTTTGTTATACTAGTAAAGCACTTGTCCGATGCATGGATAGAAAAATGTGTAAAATATAACCATTACAAAATTAAAGTACAAATGAGCAATATTTGTACATCAATCGAAAATACAAAAGCAATATATGCAACGTACATGATTTCAATAACAATATTCAATAGTAAACTCTAAATTACATAATATTTCCCTGTAACCGGTAAATGTACATATACATGGTATATAAAAACTAAAACTATATTAAATAATTAAACCTATATTAAATAAAGAAATATTTTGACTATTAGAACAGTTGAAAAGAGAATCATTTTGTTCAACTATTTTACAAATCCACATACTTTTGGTTGACAATTTGCGGCATAAGAATCATCATTATTATGTATTTGTTAAAAAAAAGTTTAACTTAGACTTGATAATGAAAGGATAAAATAAAATTATACCATTTGTAACCTCATTAAATAGTATCCTCAAACATGAGGTCAAACCAGCATTGAATAAATTTTCTATTGAATTGATGTTGCAGTATTATCGAAACTAACTGAATGTGTGTTTGCTGATTAAAATAAAATTTTCAACAAACATTAAAAATCATCGTTGATTTAGGCAACTTCTTCATTGAAATTAAATGGGATAGTCACCCCGAAGATCACCAAAAAAAAAATAATAAATAAAAATCAAATTATCAACACTTAAAAATTACATTTTTAATTTACATTATAAAGAGAGTGAGATAACACTTTTAGAGGTTGTTTGATTCTCTCTATTCTCTCAATTTATAAATTTACCTACTACTGATTTGACATTTGATTTGACAACTACTCAATTACAATCACACATTTTTACATTATAAATTACCCAAATAAAGAGCATCAAACAAGACCTAAGGTCATGAGTTTAGAACCAAATATATAAATGTTTGTAATTGCTATGGGAAAAGAGGCAAGAAAAAATATGGTCCCTGCAAAAACGATGGTATGAGGTTGCAAATCTTTTGCAATAATTGGAGATTGGGAAGGCGGTAAACATGGAGAAAATTGGGAAGGCAGTAAACATAGGTAAAATTGAGAACATGAGCAAAAACTAAGGTCACATTTGTTCATATAAGAAAACTGAAAATTAAGAAAATTACAAAATCCACATAAGGTAAAACATGATTATAAAGACGGGTAGATAAAAAAAAAGAAACCCACTAAATGATATAAAAAATGCTCTGAAAATTAAAGTTATGAATCATAAAAGGAAAGCGTTGACAAAAGGGGAAGATTTTAGAAGCTGTTCAAAAATAACAAAATAAAAATAACTAAAACAAAATAAAATTTAAAAAATGGAAAAGTTTGGGCAGGAAAACTTCTTTTGATTTAGAGTAATATAGAATATATATATATATATATATAGATAATGTATGCCACGTCCTTTAGGCTTAGACAAGGCTGAGAGCTCGTTCTTTGTAAATAGATTCTTAACTTTTGGGGTGAAAAGTGATTTTTGTTTAAAATGTGTTATGAAAAAATAGAGAGAGATTTTAAGGAAATATGAAAAATTATTGTTTACAAAGAATGTGTGAGCTTGTTTAATACTCATTATTTTTCTTATTATAATTTCACTTACCACTGGTTTGATCACTTATTTGATAACTGCTCAATTATCACCACACGTTTCAAGTTTCAATTAAATTTCTACCACTCATTTCGATTCATTATAATTTTCCATTATAGTTTGACTCCCACAATGAGAATCAAACATGCACTGATATGAGTTTGATTTGTTGATAGGTTTTTGCAGTGGAAAAATAAGCTCTAAAGAAATACTACCAGCTATTATCGGGCCACTAAATAACTATTGTTGATGCCAAATTTAGCTTTGACTCAACAAACGAGATTTATATTTGCAGGAACTTATATTCAAATCGGTATGAGAAATAAATGCAAAGTAAGACAAGGAATGTTTTTCACTTTTGAAATAAATGGAAGACTATAAATGTGTAGAGACAAGAGTGATGAGGTTTGGGTGTCTACCCTTTCTCACTTCTACATACCTCTATTTATAGTGTACATTTACTTGTTTGCATGGAGATAATGATTACATGCATTTATTGCTAGACCTATAGGGATGACATAAATGTCAAATCGGTAGGGATTAATCCTTTACTTTTTTACTAATGGTTGCTTAAGCCATGCATGGACTCGACGCTCTTCCGATCTGTTTCGCATTTAATGTTGGCATCCCTTCAGCCGTAAGTGATAAGATTTCGCACATGGGTTCCCATGCTGTTGCTCAGCCAGCTATCTTGCTAGGTTGCAGCGCTACGTCGGGTCGCTGCCGGGGCGCCCAGACACCTTGGACCATAGGTGCGTCGAAGAAGATGTCCACCTTCTGGTCGCTGAGGTCTCCAGGTTCTCTGGTCATTAGATCGTCAGGCCGTCAGGTTAGGTGAGGCGCTTGAGGCCTGTTTCTAAGACCCCGTGCTTGTTAACCTTCAACCTCGCTGATTTTTGCGGCCTAGTGACTACAAAATGCCCCGTTAAGGTCGCTGTTCCTTGAGCCCAAGGTTTTGCCGTCTTAAAGGTAAACTGGCCACTTTCTTGAAACTCATTTGCCACCCAAAATATGACTCTTTGAATTTCAAAAAGGAGGGTTGAGGCGGCGCTCTTTACCATGTGTCCGTCGTTTAGTGGAAGGGCGTGTTCAGGGATCTTTAAAGGCAATAATCATTATTCTTAAATGCTGCCCTTTAAGTTCCCCACATCCTACGCAACTGTTGTCTTTCTATCTTCCCATAGGACTCTATTTATTCCCTTATGTACACTCCCCTTTTTTTTCTTCCGCATTATCTTTCTCCGCAATCAGTTCTTAGGAGTTTTCTGTCATCAACATTTTCGGGCTTCTTCACAATTTGTTGATCCTGCCCCGATATTTCTTCAATCTTCTGAGACAACTTCAGTGCCAAGGTAAAGAATAATCTTTTCCTAATTTACATGGGATTTCATTGAATAGAGGGTAGGAAGGGGCTCTTTCTAGTGAGTGATGCAGGCGAGGGCGTGGCGGTAGACATGGAATGGTCTACAGATGAGGAGACGGCGGGAGAAACACTGGATTCGGCGTCGGGAGTCTAATTTGATTGGACGTATGATGAGAGCGAGGGTGATGAGGAGGTGAGTTCCAGTGGAAGGCCTCCGGTGGCTGTGATTCGCGATAAAGACTGACCATGGGTGTGTAAACACATTCTCTCTAAAACAAGGGAAACTAACCTCAATGCTGTAAGACAGGGTTACCGTGTTCCTGATAGCGTCGCGCTTTGGGTCTCTTAAGAGGAAGAGCGGGTTCATTGCCCCCACGAGGTGTGTAGCGGCAAGCATTAGGATCTTTGAGGCCGGCTTCCACGTTCCGCTTTCGAGTCCTATCACTGGACTGCTGAGATCCTGGGAGATTGGCCGCTCTCAAATTCCACTTGCAAACTGGAGGACAATAATCAGAGTCTTCGCTTTGTGGTAACACAAAGGATGGGGGTACTTGAGTCATGAAGACTTCAACGCATACTATGTATTATTGCCCTCACCCGCTGGGAAAGGGTGGTTTAACCTAGCTGCACGGTCTAAGGCTGGGGCCTTAAACCTTTGGGGAAACTTAGTGAGAGGGCATCTGAATCTGGCCCTAGTTGGAAAGAGAGATGGTTCTAAATAGGGGGCGAGTAGAGGAGTTTGTCGAGTTCCAGTGATGAGGACACGATCGTTACCACGAAATACGTGGAACCCAGTAAGCATATTTTTTACATAGCTCCCTCAGTAGGCTGACTGACACTTTAATCGTATTTTCTTCTTTGTCAGGCATCGAGCGAGGCCGAGCACTTTCTGCGTTATTTCAGAAGCGAGCTGAGATAGTAGCCTGAATTTCAGAACATCATCGTCACATCATAGACTTGACGGATGAGGACTTCCTCGTAATCACCGGCCTGTATGTTCCTAGGTCCGAGCACATCTCTAGGAATCTGACTAACTGTAAGCCGTTCTTCTATACTTGGACACCTTGCCTTTTGAGCACTTCCTTGGGACTTGACTCTTGTTTCTTTTCAAGGAAGAGATACCTCTCCAAGGGACAAAAGTGGGCTATTTGAGAGGCAGAGAGGAAGAGAGTGGCGTTGGAGAAGAGGAAAATGCTCGTGACAAGGCTGAGGAGATGAGAACTACTGAGCAACTGAACGAGGCTTTGAGGAGGCAGGAGGAGAGGAAAAAGATGAGGCAAGATAAAGCCTCTGGGAAGAGGCCCATGACAACTAACCAGGTGGCTGCCTCCGAGCGACCCAAGAAAAGGCAGTTGCCCAGGAGCCCCTGGCCAGTCCTCTGCCTACCCTTCCTATTGTCCCTGGGGATGCTCCTCCTCGCGAGGAGCGACGTACTAAAGGGCCTGTCGATGTCTTGGATGAAGATCTTTATCTCCCGGTAGACCAAGCTAGACGAGCTGAGATAGAGAGATTTATCGGTAAAAAACTGAAGGCGCTGCTCAAGTTCAACTTGGCTAGGAAACCCTTCTCTGCCAGCATCCCAGGGATGCCAGGGGCTGGTCCAGGAAGTGGGAAGGCTTCACGGCCACTTCTATGATGGTTGAGCTCCTGCAAGCAAGCGTGGTGATGTGGGCTCGGTCCGCTATTTTAGATGAACACGCCATGGCCTGGGTAGGGCGCTTTCTTGGAGAGAACAGGAAACTCTCCGGCAAGCCTGTTGAGGCCAACAAGGTGAAGCAGAAGGTAGAGCTGGCTCTCAGGGAGAAAAAGTTAGAGCTGCACGTGGCTAGAGAGGAGTTGGACAATTTGCGCATTGAACTTGAAGCTTGGAAGAAGAAGTTTGAGGACCTAGCGACCCAGCTTGTGACAGAAAGGTCAAACCATGAGCAGGTCTTGAGAGAGGCTGAAAGAAGAGTTACTGCTAGCGAGCTCGCCGCGTACTAGGAGGCAGTGGCTAAATACAAGGCATCCGAGGAGTTCAAGAGTGCTAACGCCGGTCTTTATTACCAGAGGCAAGTGAGATCTTGGGCGAGTTCATGAGAGAGCGTTTGGAGTGTGATCTGAGATTTCTCAAGGAGCAAGTCACTAAACTAAAGGAAGAATGCGGCTATGCGATCTCTGATGACGAGGATGAGGAGGTCGAAATCATATCAAAAGCTTCTGCCCCTGTCGAGCTGTCGGGCCCTGAAAGAGAAATCGCTGATAGGGAGCACGCTGAAGATGCTAATTCCACCGTGGGGGTTGAGTCTGCCGTTCCTGCTAGGGAGAACGTGGCCTATCCTCCGAAGGTCAAGCTTAGGAATCCCTTGTACCCCAGCTCTTCTTTTCTCCTTTTTGTAACCTCCAATAAGTATAATGGGAATTGTTTCTTCAAGTGTAAGCTTGCTTGTATATTTGTCAAAGCGACATGCCTTAACATCGCTCTTACTTAGCGGAGAACTCATCTCTGCTTAGGTCTGCTTGTTCCGAAACCTAAATATATCTTATCTCAAGTGTAAGGATGTTTTGCGAAAATTCTGTCCCCTCATAGGCTGTATCTGTTTGATTGAGGGTTTCTGCGGACACGTTTGATCGGACTGAGCTTTGATCCCTCGAACTATGAGCTCTGGCAATTTGAGCTGGTCGCTGGTCTGGACCCAAGACGTGGAGCCAATTATATATCTCTGGCTAAAAACGCATTTTAGTCGTGGTCAAGTGTGATGTCGCTAGTTAGAAGTTTGTTCTAACTTAGAGTGCGGACCTAAATGCTTGAGTGCGGACTAAAAGCTTGTTCCAGCCATTCAGCGTGAATTCTTCAACTTAAGCGCAGACTAAAAGCTTGTTCTAGTCAGGGTCGAGTGTGAGGTCGCTAATTAAAAGCTTGTTCTAACTTAGAGCGCAGACCTGTATAGTTGAGCGCAGACTAAAAGCTTGTTCTAGTCATTGAGCGTGAATTCTTCGACTTGAGCGCAGACTAAAAGCTTGTTCTAGTCAAGGTCAAGTGTGAGGTCGCTAGTTAGAAGCTTGTTCTAACTTAGAGCGCGGACATATATACTTGAGCGACGAATAAAACCTTATTCTAGTCGTTGAGTACAAATTCTTCGACTTGAGTGCTGACTAAAAACTTGTTTTAGTCAGGGTCAAGTGTGAAGTCGCTAGTTAAAAGCTTGTTCTAACTTAGAGCGCAGACTTGTATACTTGAGCATGGACTAAAACCTTATTTTAGTCGTTGAGCACGAATTCTTCGACTTGAGCGTTGACTAAAAACTTGTTCTAGTCAGGGTCAAGTGTGAAGTCGCTAGTTAAAAGCTTGTTCTAACTTAGAGCGCGGACCTATATACTTGAGTGCGGACTAAAAGCTTGTTCTTATCGTTGAACGCGAATTCTTCAACTTGAGTGTAGACTAAAAGCTTGTTCTAGTCAGGGTCAAGTGTGAGGTTGCTAGTTAGAAGCTTGTTCTAACATAGAGCGCAGACCTGTAAACTTGAGCGTAGACTAAAAGCTTTTTGTTGTTGAGCGCGAATTCTTCGACTTGAGTGCAGACTAAAAGCTTGTTCTGGTCAGGGTGAATTGTTAGGTTGTGAGTTAGAAGCTTGTTCTAACATAGAGCGCAGACATGTAAACTTGAGCACAGACTAAAAGCTTTTTCTGGTTGTTGAGCGCGAATTCTTCGACTTAAGTGCAGACTAAAAGCTTGTTCTGGTCGTTGAGCGTGAATTCTTTGACTTGAGGGCAGACTAAAAGCTTGTTCTAGTCAAGGTCAAGTGTGAAGTCGCTAGTTAGAAGCTTGTTCTAACTTAGAGCGGGGACTAAAACCTTGTTCTAGTCATTGAGTACAAATTCTTCAACTTGAGTGCTGACTAAAAACTTGTTCTAGTCAGGGTCAAGTGTGAAGTCATTAGTGAAAGGCTTGTTCTAACTTAAAGCGCGGACCTATATACTTAAGTGCGGACTAAAAGCTTGTTCTCATCGTTGAACGCGAATTCTTCGACTTGAGCGCAGACTAAAAGCTTGTTCTAGTCAGGATAAAGTGTGAGGTCACTAGTTAGAAGCTTGTTTTAACTTAGAGTGCAGACCTGTATAATTGAGCGCGGACTAAAAGTTTGTTCTAGTCGTTGAGCACGAATTCTTCGACTTGAGCATAGACTAAAAGCTTGTTCTAGTCATGGTCAAGTGTGAGGTCGCTAGTTAGCTGCTTGTTCTAACTTTGAGCGCGGACCTGTATACTTGAGCGCGGACTAAAAGCTTGTTCTAGTCGTTGAGCGCGAATTCTTCGACTTGAGTGTAGATTAAAAGCTTGTTCTAGTCATGGTCAAGTGTGAGGTCACTAGTTAGAAGCTTGTTCTAACCTAGAGTGCGGACCTGTATACTTGAGCGCGGACTAAAAGCTTGTTCTAGTCGTTGAGCGCGAATTCTTCGACTTGAGTGCAGACTAAAAGCTTGTTCTAGTCAGGGACAAGTGTGAGGTCGCTAGTTAAAAGCTCGTTTTAAGTTAGAGCGCGGACCTGTATATTTGAGCGCAGACTAAAAGCTTGCTGTTGTTGAGCGCAAATTCTTCGACTTGAGAGCAGACTAAAAGTTTGTTCTAGTCAGGGACAAGTGTGAGGTCGCTAGTTAGAAGCTTGTTCTAACTTATAGCACAGACATGTATACTTGAGCGCAGACTAAAAGCTTATTCTAGTCGTTAAGCGCGAATTCTTCAACTTGAGCGCAGACTAAAAGCTTGTTCTTGTCATGGTCAAGTGTGAGGCCGCTAGTTAGAAGCTTGTTCTAATTTAGAGCGCGGACTAAAAGCTTGTTCTAGTCGTTGAGCGGGAATTCTTCGACTTGGGTACAAACTAAAAGCTTACTCTAGTCAAGGTCAAGTGTGAGGTCACTAGCTAGAAGCTTGTTCTAACTTAGAGCGCGGACCTGTATACTTGAGCGCAGACTAAAATCTTGTTGTCGTTGAGCGCGAATTCTTCGACTTGAGCGTAGACTAAAAGATTGTTCTAGTCAGGATCATGTGTGAGGTCGCTAGTTAGAAGCTTGTTTGAACTTAGAGCGCAGACATGTATAATTAAGCGCAGACTAAAAGCTTGTTCTAGTCGTTAAGCGCGAATTCTTCGACTTGAGCACAGACTAAAAGCTTGTTCTAGTCAAGGTCAAGTGTGAGGTCGCTAGTTAGAAACTTGTTCTAACTTAGAACGCGGACTAAAACCTTGTTCTAGTCGTTGAGTGCAAATTCTTCGACTTGAGCGCTGACTAAGAACTTGTTCTAGTCAGGGTCAAGTGTGAAGTCGCTAGCTAAAAGCTTGTTCTAACTTAAAGCGCGGACCTATATACTTTAATGCAGACTAAAAGCTTGTTCTCATCGTTGAACGCGAATTCTTCGACTTGAGTACAGACTTGAAGCTTGTTCTAGTCAGGGTCAAGTGTGAGGTCGCTAGTTAGAAGCTTGTTCTAACTTAGAGCACGGCCCTGTATAATTGAGCGTGGACTAAAAGCTTGTTCTAGTCGTTGAGCGCGAATTCTTCGACTTGAGCGCAGACTCAAAGCTTGTTCTAGTCATGGTCAAGTGTGAGGTCACTAGTCAGAAGATTATTCTAACTTAGAGCAGGGACCTGTATACTTGAGCGCGGACTAAAAGCTTGTTCTAATCGTTGAGCGCGAATTCTTCGACTTGAGTGCAGACTAAAAGCTTGTTCTAGTCATGGTCAAGTGTAAGGTCGCTAGTTAGAAGCTTGTTCTAACTTAGAGCGTGGACCTGTATACTTGAGCGCAGACTAAAAGCTTGCTGTCGTTGAACGCGAATTATTCGACTTGAGCGCAAACTAAAAGCTTATTCTAGTCATGGTCAAGTGTGAAGTCGCTAGTTAGAAGCTTGTTCTAACTTAGAGCGCGGACCTCTATACTTGAGCGCAGACTAAAAGCTTGTTGTCGTTGAGCACGAATTGTTCGATTTGAGCGCAGACTAAAAGATTGTTCTAGTCAGGGTCAAGTGTGAGGTCGCTAGTTAGAAGCTTGTTCCAATTTAGAGCGCAGACATGTATACTTGAGCGCAGACTAAAAGTTTATTCTAGTCATTGAGCGCGAATTCTTCGACTTGAGCACAAACTAAAAGCTTGTTCTAGTTGTGATCAAGTGTGAGGTCGCTAGTTAGAAGCTTGTTCTAACTTAGAAAGCGAACCTGTATACTTGAGCGTGGACTAAAAGCTTGTTCTAGTCGTTGAGCGTATTCCTTTTTTAGCCATGACCTGACAGTCAGTGTACAAAAATTTTGAAAAGGTGTAAAATGTAGAATTGATACCCAATTTTCAGCCTTTTGTTGTGTTGCTCTTGAGTTGGCCTCCACAACCGGGTGAGGACAATGCTCCTTCTCAAGGACCGGACAAAGATCCGGGTTGTTCCTGTACCTCACGTGCTGACACTTTGGTGTGGAGTTTAACAGTGGCTGATTCTCTAGCCCATTGAGTCTGGGGTGATTGTGCGAACCTCTGTCAAGGTGGTTATTTCTTCCACGTAATCCAGGTTGCATTCCCGTGATGCCCGCTAGTCACGTCGTTCCATAACAGGTTGGAAACTTCATAACGTAGTGGTAAATAGAGGTAGCATCCTTGAGCTCATACAGAATTGGGCAACCCAGAATGGCATTCTGGTTCAAAGGTACATCTACTATAATGAAATCCACCATTATTCTCCTTTTTGTAGGGCTCATTCCCTAGTTCAACAAAGAGTGTGATCTAGCTTTTTGCTTCCACGTAGTCTCAGTAAAACCCTGGAGTTTGGTACCGTATGACCTTAAGATCATTGGGTCTATTTTCATTTGCTGGAAAGTTCACCAATAAATGATGTTCATGGTACTGCCGTTGTCTACCAAGGTTTTATAGATTTTAACACCTGAGACCAGAATAGTAATGACCAGAGCATCCGCATGAGGGTTTAACACGCCGTAAGCATCTTCGTTGCAGAAAGAAAATGAGCTAGTTTGAGAGACGGGGGGTTGCGCCATGAGCAGGTGGTAATAATTCTGGACTTCTCTTACGAGACCTCGCCTCTGTCTCTTGGAACCCTCCATGCCGTTGTTTCCATCGATAAGTACGTGGATTTCGGCTAGAGGTTGGTTCCGTGGGAGCTGGGTATTGAGGTCCGTATGGGGACTAGCTTATCAGTCCTGCCCTTGGTGATTGGCCACGTATTCACTCAGGTATCCCCGTTCGATTAGCTTCTTGATCTCTTGTTTGAGATGTCTGCATTTGTCTGTGTTGTGACCCACGCTTCGATGATACTTACAGTATCTAGACTGGTCGGTGTCCTTCAGTGGCTGTCTCAAGGGCTTGCCTTAGGTAAAATTGAATCATTTTGCAAGATGCTGAAAATGTGCTCAACTGAGGCATTGAGCTTACTGAAAGGCTTGAACAAGCTGGATGACTTCTCTCCTCGTCGCGGGTCCTTTCTTGCCTTGTGGTCCTTTTTCTCATCCTTTGGGGTTTTTTCAGCCCGTGAGGTCCCTTCAATGGCTTTCTCGGCGCTGGTGTACTTCTCAACCCGCCTCAGAAGCTCTTTGTAGGTGTTCAGGGAACTTCGTGCATGGCCCACCAGAATCCGGTATCTTTATAGAGGCCTGACTTGACTTCAATCAGAAGTGATTCGTCCACTACCTTTTCCGTGGTCATGGCCTGTTTATTGAAGCGGTCCAAATAGCCTTTGAGCGGTTCCGATTTCCCTTGCTTGATCATCCCTAGCATCTCCTTGGGGTGGCCCTGGCCTTGGATCCCATAAACTGGGATGCAAACTCGGAGGAGAACTGTTCCCAACTATGCACGGACCTTGGGGCTAGATTGTCGTACCAAGTCTGAGCGTTTCCTTCCAAAGTAAGTGCAAAAAGCTTTACACATGATGGCTCCCGTGGCATTTTGCAGCTCCATCCAGGACACATATCGTTGGAGGTACGCAACTGGTTCTGACTCTCCATAGTAGGTCCTTATTTGAGGAAGCTTCATTTTAGACAGCATGAAGGCTTCACGGATGAATGGGTCAAAGGGGATGGCCTTCCCTACAGGTCGTCCACCGCTTTTCTTTTCAACTATTTCTGCTCAAGGTCGCTTAATCGTTTCCTCAGCACAGCCAGCTTGTGGGTCTGCTGAGGAGCTGGTAGTTGACCTGGCAGCGTCTCTAGATAGGAACTAGAAGCATGACTGTCAGGATTCGTTGGCATAGGACTTCTTCTCCTTTGTCTTCGTTCGCTTGGTCACATAGGTTCTGGCGACCTTGGACGTCTAGGCCCTTGTTGAGGATGGGGTCCTAACCTAGTAAACAAGCTGCTCCCGGCTTTATTTCTTGCAGCAGTTGGTGCAGCTCTCCCGTTGGGGGCTGGTTGACTAGAGTTTTAGGTCAGAGTGAAACTTAGCCTTCTTCTGGCATGTTCTCTTTGAGGGTTAGCCCTCATTGGGGGTCTTTTGACGTTCTCAGCACGCCAAGAAGAGTTGCCACGATAGGAGGATCCTATTGTGTGCTGTTGAGAAACAGGTGGGTTATGTTGTTGTAGACGCCGGACTTCTTTGGCGTGGGCTTCCACCTGTCGTCGAAGAGTTTCGGTCTCTGTTGGAGCTGCAGGTCATGAGGGGCTGGCACTAGCAGAGGCTCGGTTTCTTCTGAACCCGAGGGTAGTCCAACATCACTGGTTTTTGTCTTTTGACTCTTGGAACGTCTTCTACTCGTTTCTTTTTATCAGAGGTAAATTTCGTAGGAAGTTTGCTTTACACAACTTTCTGTAAGCCTCCCACAGATGGTGCCAATTTGTTGATGCCAAATTTAGCTTTCAACTCAAAAAACGAGATTTATATTCACAGAAACTTATATTCAAATCAGTATGAGCAATAAATGTAAATTAAGACAATGAATGTTTTTCACTTTTGAAATAAATGGAAGACTATAAATGTGTGGAGACAAGAGTGATGAGGTTTGGGTGTCCACCCTTTCTCATTTCAGCATGTCTCTATTTATAGTGTACATTTGCTTATTTGCATGGGGATAATGATTATATACATTTAATGTTGGACCCACAGGGATGACATAAATGTCAAATCGGCAGGGATTAATCCTTTACTTTTTGGCTAATGGTTGCTTAAGCCATGCAGAGAGCAGGTGACCATCGATTCACATTTAATGTTGGCATCCCATCAGCCATAAGTGATAAGATTTCCCACGTGAGTTCCCATGTTTTTTCTCAGCTAGCTATATCGTTAGGTCGCGGGGGTCGCTGCCTAGGCACCCAGACGCCCTGGACCATAGGAGCATCGGAGAAGATATCCACCTCTTAGTCACTGAATCAGGTCTCTAGGTTCTCTGGTCATTAGATCGTCAGGCCGTCAGGTTAGGTGGGGCGCTTGAGGCCTGTTTTCAAGACCCCGTGCCCGTTGACCTTCGTTGACCTTCGACCCTCGCTGATTTTTGCGGCCTGGTGACTACAACTGTATCTCTACCCGCAGTGCGTTAGAGCCTTTTTTTTTGTTAGAGCTTTTAATAAAAAAATATGTATAGCATTTCAAAAAATACTTGTAACCTGTAAATTAAGGATAATGCTAAATGTCCATCTCATCTCGTGTCCACTCAATATCTACCCATTTAAATTACTCATATATCATGATAAATTAGAAGAAATTATCATGAAATTATGACACTATATAAGCAATTCAACAGAGTGGATGTGATGTAGGGTGGAGTGCGGTGGGGTTATCCATAAAGTAATACAAAGACTAAGAGTAGCAAATTTATATTTGAATCAAACAACGTTCTCAACAAATATAATGAATGTAATTTCAAAAATATGTGTTCTTGAATCAACATGGAGTTTGAATTAGAAGAGAACTTTTTTTAATCCAACTAGATTTTCACCACGTGCGTTGCATAGGCAATATCAAAATAAATTATATGTAATGGTTAATATGTAAGATTGAAATGTATAATTAAAAGTACTTGTCAATTCCAGTATTTTGTTATTTGTCATAGACTAATACTTGTTATATTAAACTGGATATAAATATAATTTCATGACCTCAAAAAATAAAGTATTTTATTTTACTCAGTAACTAAATTATAATAGACATTTTATAAACTTTAAATGATAAGGCAAAATTGGAATCAACACAATCAAATCTAATCAAATCAATTTAAATCGGAACAACAAAGATATAGATGACTGTAAGAATTACTGCAATAAACTAAAAAGTCTGAAATACTCCTCAAAATGCAATTTTGGCGGCAAAATTATGATACAATTGAATCTAAAACTACTTTCCCTATATATATATATATATATATATTGGAGAAGGGTTCGATTAAATCCTTAGTGAAGGATTCGATTCCATCCATTAGAATCCCATTGTAGTTTATCAAAAAAGAAAAAAGAAATAAAATTCAACCAAGTCAAACGTGCACCAATTAAATAATTAAAAAATTATTAAAACATCTTCCCCAGGCTTAGCAATGAAAAAGCAGCTATTGCTTGCAGTAATTAGTAGACGCTGCTGTTGCAACACCGCTAGTAATGGTTGATGTTGGAACGGTTTTGGCGGCGGTTCTAAGCATTTCAATTTTTATAATTTTTTTATTCTTTTCGAATTTTTCGTGACTCAAACGCCATATGCAGTTTTCCTTTTTTTAATTGTATTATTTTATTTTTTAAATTTCAGTTGCCGATGGAATCAATCTCCAATGTGTTACTGTTTTTTGATATGTTATCATTTTCTAGCGTGTTAAGAATCTCCTTTTATTTTTTTTCTCTTTTTTTAATTTTGTCACTATTGACCAGTGATATTACCATTTTCCGGTTTTTTTTATTTTTATATTTTGTCGCTTTTTTTCCATTTTTCGATTATTTAATTACTTTGATGTTTTCATAATAATAATATTTGTTCTCTGACTGTTAACATGTTTTTCTCCAAGAGTAGTGGGTACGTGCATTGCACGTTTTAGATAAAAAATAATCATATGTACACATAATCAGAGTAAGAATATTATTGTGAAATTTACTATGATAAATCATAAAAATATAAAGAAAAAGAATGATATGGGTGTTATGTCGAGTGATCGATATCTTAGAATAAACTGATAAATCAACATATTAAGTAAGTTAAAAAATATCAAGTACCTCAATAAAAAATTGATATGAGGTTCAGTTATTTATTTTAGATTCTGCCATTTCTAAAATAATACTTTAATGTAAACTAGTATAACACTCGTGCGATGCACAGATAGAAAAAACTTTTGAACTTTAAATGTGAAAGTTTTTTATTGAATGCATAATAGTTGAACATATATTCTAAAAAAGTGTAAAAACACAAGATGTGTACGAATGCAGGAAATAACATCAATATTAGCACCAATCTAATGTACTTACATTGAAAAGACAATCTATATTTGTAACATCCCAAAATTTTGAAATATTAGTTCTCAAGGAATTTTATCGTTAAGGATTTAATTTTCTTTTTACATTACAGGCAAGAAATGCTTGCGTTAAATTCTTTTTAAACTCCAGGGATTAGAATACAGTTAAATTAAAGACTTGTAAATTACGATAAAGCCCTTTCAAACTTCTATAGATAAGAGTTAGCGGGTAATAAATAAAAAGAGGAAAAAAGAAGAAAAATGACAATTCCATCTCGTTTCTTTTTTTTAGAGGGCTGCCACTCCTGACCAGCCACCCCCAAAGGGGCTGGCCATGGGGGCCAACCCCTCATCTTTCTTGGCGCATCCAGTCCCAAGTTAAAATGATGGGGGCTGGCCATGGGGGCCAGCCATCCCCATTTTAGGGGCCGGCCTCCCTCCATTTTGGGGGCCTATCCTCAATTTTAGGTGTTATAGCGCACTTAGAGGGAATTTTGCATAACTTTTTATGCAGAGCTCGGAATTGAGATACGTAAAAAGCTTTGGAGTCCTTATTTGACGAGCTTCGATATGGCATGTTAAATTATTGGTAAATATGATAACTTCACCTACAATACAAAACTTGATTGTTGAATATATGTTTTATACATGCGACGTGTGATTGATATGCGTGTTTATTCTTGTGTATTAGTATATTGATATTAATGTACCGTGCTTAAGGTGTTACACGCCATGTATGCATTCACTGAGTATGTCATGATGTTATTAGCCACCAAAAGGTGGTAAGTTGACTGTTGGTAATGCAGTAGATGATTGTGTTAGGTCCCCCATATAATGCACCGCCAATGTGGCTGTTTAGGTAGATATATTAGTTGGGGATGTGTACTACTCATGAGTGTTTGGCGGCTTAGTGGCTGGCTGTCAGAGTACAAATACTGGACACAGTGTTGGGGGCCTGGTAGCTCGACAGATTGGGTACATATACTAGACGCAGTATTGGGGGCTCAGTCGTCGTATATTGATATGGCCAGGTCTTGTCTCTTGATATTGATAAGTCCTTGGCGACGGTCAAGGCATGATAAGTCCTTAGAAACAAGGCATGTGTGCGATATATGTTGACAAACCTTATTTATGATGACCTCATACGGTGTTTTATATGAGAGGCACGGGCTATGTATCCTTAGTTGTGTGTGGGAGCATCACTTCATTTATTAGATATCATCTATATAACATGCCATGCATGTTATTATATTTATTGAGTCTTTATGGCTCACGTAGTGACTTTGTACTGTAGATCGATATACCAACAGTGTGGAGCATTGGAAGTTTAAGGGAGGTGTGACTGACATACGCTGCGCCATGCCCACTCTATCAGGTAAATCATACTACTCCACTGTACTGAATAAAATACTATATTTTAGAGGGGCTATGCGTTACAATATTCATTCCACAATTCACATAATAATCAATGCTCCATATCAAATCTTTTTTCTTCTTGTATATATACCTCAGTGGAAGAGATCTATCCTCAATATTCAATTCATTAGCAGCAGCAGCAAATTCAGCTAAGAATCTATAAAAAAAAAAGGGATTAGAGATGTTTAGACATCAAAAAATAGTGATGTATGAGTGAAATTTGATTCCACGAACAATAAATTCATACTTTCTTATGATGGAATGATCTTGTGTCAAGACAAAACTCGTTCAAATGATACGTAAAAACTTTACATCACGATATGAGTAGGATTATGGCATATAATAGGGGATCGTTATTAAATTAAATTAAATACTTAAAAAAGCAAGAAAGTTCAATTAATTATGTATAAATTTATTAATAGTCCTCAACGTGTACACCTTGAGTCCCATCAGTGATAGAATATTGATGTAATTAATTTTTTATAGTGTTAATTAATTAGTATTATTAATATTAATTGCCACGTAATATTATTAGCAAAATATTGCATTCATAGAAGAAGATCAATTTGTGAATAAATATTTAAGGTAACGTATTTTATTTATGGGTCTTGTGAAAATGTATTCAATAAAAAATTGAATGAGGAATTCAATTCTCAACCAAAATTATTCGTAGCTTATATATATTCAACATAAATACATGTACAAATGATATATTTTATTGGTGGAAATATTACAACTTCAACATAGGTGAATGGGCCTATGCATTCTACGAACATTAACCACAATGTTACACTTAATAAGTGATTCATCGTCCACAACTCTCAGTACAACACACACACACACACCCCTCCTAAATTTTGGATATTGAACTTCACCAGTCTTCTAATAAATAATTTAAAAGTGAAGTGAGAGCATACAGTACCAATAGATGTAATTTGAAATTATCCCAGCTACATTTTCTTTTATCAGTGTCATTTACATTCAATTGTTCCATTTTCTAGTTAGGTAGCCAATAATCTAACATAAAATAGAGAAGAGAAAAGAAAAAGAATAGAGACAGAAAGAAAGAATAGAAAACAAAATTTGATATTGGAACTTGAATAAATAGTTTATTGACGATATTTAGTTATTTGAGTTCATATGAACTTGTACATATTTATGAGTTCCTTGTTTCTAATTTAATCTCTACACGGCTATTTGGGTTTCAACGTAATTTGGTTAAATTGCATTATATCCTCGTAATATGCATAGTCTATAAATTTTTGCAGATATCTATAATTCATCATACATATGCCCTAATAAAAAATGGACAGATGAAATCTCACCCTTTAATTTAATGCCACGTATCCATAACTTCTAAATAATTTTTAATTTACCAAACTCAAAAAGAGATTAAATAAATCAATAGAAGAAATGTAAATCAATGAGTCAAAGGTGGAATAAAAGTGAATACTATAATTAACTACTTGACAGTGAAGGAAAATGGGACTTTCAAAATGTTATTTGCTCAAATTTGTACCTCGAAGGCTTGATTTTGGAGACTAAAGAAAACGCAGTTTGTTAAATTGAGAGAGTTTGGTAAAAACATAAATTGAATAAACACTAAGATGGAGATTGGAGATGATTGAGGAAGTGAAAGGTAAAAGCGCGTTGCCAAGGGAAAAAATAAAAAGAAAAAAATGAAAAATGACGTCAGTAATGACATCAACAGTTAGGTGGGAAAATAGGGTTAGACTTCTTTTGATTTAGATATATATTTGTATATATATATATATTTATATATATTTACTTTTGAGGGTGAAGCATTATCTGCCAACATATAAAATAAAAACTTTACTAAACTTATTTTGCAATAGAAATAAAACACTATGGTTGGATGATTTCAAGTAACTTAATTTATAAAATAGGGAAACCAAATTTTAATTGAAGAGGGAACATGAGTGTTGTAACATCTTGTAAAATCTTAAAAACAAACTAAGCAACGTGGTTGTTATTTTGAAAATAATGGGAAAATTACTTGTAAGCTTACAAGATTTTACTCAAATGAATGCCAGAAATTAGAAGGTGGTCATTGACAACATAATCGTTATCTTGAAGATGATTGAATAAACACTTGAGTTTGCATTAATTGTCACAAGATTCAAAGATTGCTACTCAAGTGATGCCTAAAAGCAAGAACGTGATTATTCATTATTATGACTTGAAACATAACAACTTAATTATAAGATCATACTAAGAAGGAGGATTTCATGACTAATAAATAATTAAGAAACCCTAAAAATGCCACTTGTTCATCTTAGAAAAAAAAAATCACATGAGTAATTAAAGGGACACTTGTCCTAATTAGTGTTGGCACCTTTTAAGAATACACTTGCACTCATTCCCATTTGCTACTTTCCAAATTATTTAAAGACACTTGCCTATTTGCCTTGCTTCGTCACTTAAAATATAAGGAAAATTCGTCCATAAATATTAAGCGGAGGAAAACCACGCTTAGAATCTACTAAACACTTAGTTTTTAACTCGAAAAGACCCATCTCCATATAAAGGAAGAATCCAACTTGAAACACCACTTTGATTGAGGAATATCAACGTTTTAGAGGCACTTTTTCACTTAGAATTATCCAAGAGATCTTTGGGGGAAACAAGATAAAGCGTGAGTAACTAATGTTTTGATTTTCTTTTTAGCATTCATGAAGTTTTCATAAGACGAACATGGATTTTGATTGAAGTTTCTATAAGATGAATATGGATTTTGATTGAAGTTCTCATAGAGTGAACATGGATTCTGATGCATTGTGATTGTGTAAAGGGAAAAATTGATTTATTGCATTTGACTTATTAATTAGTGCTCTATCTATCTTATCTTTGCTTTGCTTTGCTTTGTTTCATTCCATATGAAGAGCCATCTAATAATACCGGGATAGGTGATGATTAGTATGGTGTATTGCTTTGCATTTGTATTGCATTTTATTTAAAATTCCAGTAGAGGTCAACTGGGATTTGAATGTGGATCCATTTGAACATGGTCATGATTGAATTGATATTGACTGATATGAATCTTATGCGCTACGCGTAATAGTTTAACTAGTGATAAGGCCCTCTTGTGGATCTAAAAGTTTTGTGTATTCTATGATTTTCTTGAACTTGTGGTTAAAAGAAATCTCGTAGATGAAAGGTGAAACAAAAGATTTTATTACTCACTGAGTACTTTGTACTCACTCTCTTTTCTACAATTTTGTAGATAATTAAAAGCATGGTATTTGAGAAGCAAGCCATGAGTTGGAGTATGTCTGGGAACAGGAGTAAAGTTTTGTATGTATTGGGAACCGATCTTTGGAGCTACTATGAGAATACACTTTGGTTATAAATATATCTAGGAATAATTTATGAGCTTAATAGCTTTTGTGACAATATGTATGCTTACCTCTCTATAGATGATTGATTTATGTTGGACCATCCTATTTTCTTCTCTTAAAGTAGCATAAGAAAAAAAATGAAAAAGAGACTAACAAAAGATGAATATATGGATGCATATTAATATTTATAAACATAGACGAATGAAATATAAATACATATATTTATGTATACGTATGTATATATTTGTAGCTTAAATTATATAAGACAAGATGAATGTATAACTCTTGTAATGATTGGAAGTCTAAGCGTCAATATAAAGGCTTTCCAATAGTTTGACTTGGCTAAGTCAATCAAAGAAATATACCTATTAACATAACTTTTGGTGTTCTTTACGTATTATCGTAAACCTAGTAGTAATTATGCAAAGCATTTGTGCTTGAAAAGCAGATGATGAAATAAGAAACCGATTTCTACTTCTTGATGTCGGTAATAACAACAACAATTTGTTCGTTTCATACGTCCCGTTCTCGCCAGGAATGAAATTAAAACGAAAGCTTCCGCAATCGAATTTATTAACTGATATAAGTAATTCAAGAATAGTAGATAATATAGCGGGAGCGTGACAAGTGTAATATTATACAAAATAATATACGCAAATAAACCTAAGAGTCCCACATTTACCTCAAAGCTTTGTGAAATGTTGTTTACGATTTTTTTAATTCTTTTGTACTAGATAAAGAAGTAGAGCACAAAAAGTTAAAACTAAAAAAGGGGTAATGAACCATAATATATATACACCAAAATATACATATTTACATTGAATTGAATTAAATATCACTCATTATTACAAATTATTTCATCATAATTATATAGCCCAACTAAGTTCTTGAGGGGTTAAGAAATGAAAAGGTTAAAGATAAGTATGATTTAATTATTAATATTTATACCTTTTATTTATTAATTTAATTTTGTGATCTTGAACTTTGATTATCTACTGTAATTTTTGATTGGTTTCTTTTCCTTTTCATTTTTCACTACCTATCATTTAACGTATAGATGTTTCTTTTTTCTTTTCCCTTAACACCAGATTTTAATTGAATATGTTAGACTTTTTTATTTATTTTTTTTTTAGAGACATTATTCCAAATTTGCAAATGATTTTTAAGAAGCATTTCAATATATGTTCATATCGTCTATAACCTTATTAGATTATTATATGTGTTATGTGGATTATTTAGTTTCCAGAGAAGCTTCCAGGATTCTTTAGGTTCTACACAGTTAATCCCTGCCCTGTTTCCAAATGGGGCGGGGACAGGGCACAAAGTTGTGCCCTGAATCAATTTCGGGACGGGGATGGGTCCCTGCCCCGACCCGCCCCAAAACCCGGATTCCATTTCTCTATTTAATAATTTTTTTTTTAAATTTGTGTAAACTAGGGAATCGAATTTTAGCAAATGTGGCAGCTTCTCCTCAAATTTTAGGCTTCTAGAATATTTTTGGTTAGATTGTTAATTTAAAATTTTGGCATGGCTTCAACAATGAATATTTTTGTTGATCTTTTTCTATCAATAGAAGACATAGCGAGGAAACATCTATTTTGATATGTTTGATGTCCATTGAGCTGCATTTCTATCATGGTTGTCAATGTCATTCTTAATTGCTTTCTTTGTTTTAATCCACACAAGAATTACTCATCCTTGCAATCTTGTAAGATATTATAAATGAAGTAGATCGTTAACGTGTTATTATTACCTGCCCTTTGCCTACTTGCTTGTTAAAAAGGAGTCCGGATCTGCTGTCCCCAAACCCTGTCTCGCTTGCTGTCCGTCCAATAAAAGCCTTACACGTGCTTATTTAATTTACAAGTCAGCATTTTCTTAGTTAATCAAATATTAATTAATTAATTAATTAAACACGTGTAAGGATTTAATTGGGGGGACAGCGAGCGAGACAGGATTTGGGGACAGCAGATCTGGATCCGTTAAAAAGATTGAGCAGAAAATTGAATCAAAACCAACTTCTTTAAGTGGCACTTTTAAATTTGAAAATTTTAATGGGCTAATTGTCAATCTAATTAATTTAATTCAAATTATATGCTTTATGATATTGAGTAATGTATGCTGATTTGTTAAGGATCTAAACATAGAATATCAATCTATTCTATATATGGTTTATGCTTTATGTTTTCACTGTGTGGTATGCAATGTAAAAAAAAAAAATTTAAGTATATAATTGTAATTATTATATTTTATCATAAATGCATTATTGTACATGAATCAGCGATTACTAGGTGTTGCACAAATGTTGAAGATGAAGAAGAATGAAGGAACATTTTGGAATGCAATTTCATGAATAGTTGAGTGTTCATTTTATGAAGTCTTGCATTATCTTTGTCTTTATTAGAACTTTGGTAATGTGGGATTTAATGTTGTTATTTTGATCTGTAACTTCAAATGTTTGTCGGTAAGGTTTGAATTTGAAATGTTATGTTTAAATTTTGAACTTTACTTGTAATTCAAATTTAGAATATTTGGTGTGTTGTGTGATTGAATGTTTGAACATTTGAATATTTGGTTTAAATTAAGTACATGAATATTTCGTATTTTAAATGTTAGAAACTAGAATCTTTGTTTGCTTTTTGTTATAGGGAAAGAATTCTTAATGCCTATTAGTTTTTTATTTTTACAAATTTTCTGCTTTTGTTATAGGGAAATAATATGTGTTTTATATGTCTGATTTTATTTTTAAAAAAAGAAAAAATTAAAAAAAAAGAAAAATCGGGGTAGAATCGGGGATTTTCTCATCCCCGACCCGACCCGACCCGACCCGAACCCCTCCCGCTCCGATTCAATCGGGGATTGGTGCTGGGTAAAAAAAATCGGGACGGGTCGGGGGACGACAAACTCAACCCCGACCTGCCCCGTTGTCACTTCTAAGTTTATATTAATTGCTTTTATTTATTATTATGTTTATATTAGGTGTTAAAAAATGAAAAGCCAATTGACTTTTGGAATTCCTATATTATATGTCTTATTACTATAATAATAATATGTAATAAAGTAAATATATAATAATTTCATATATTCATGTGTTTGGTTATTAAAGTTAAATTGGACTTTCAACTCAAAAATATAGGGGTAAATAAGACAATCAAAAGTTTCTCAGGTATTCAGCCTTTTAATATACTAAGTGATATACACAAATGAATTAGTATTTTTAGATTTAACTATCCATGTAAGCAATAAAGTAGGGTTTTAATAATTATTAAGTGTCATGTAAGAATGTTAAATTTAGCTACTGATAACTAACACATTGATGGTGTTAAACTATGTCACGTCCCTGCTAATTTTCAATTTTATTTAATAATATCTTATACTAATGAACAAAATCTATAGCGAAAGCTTTTATACAAACTGCGGGGATGAGACATATAAAACAATCAAATTATTCTTGCCTTTACATTTGGTATGGTTAATTGCTTAAATTAATAAGTTGTTATTTCTTAGGGAAGCATTAAAACCTTGATTCTCCAATAAAATGCAGAAAACCCAATAAGTTGTATTAATAGAAATATTTCATTAATTACCAAAGTAGGCACAGTTGATCTAGTTAAGACAAATAAGTGGGAAGCTATCATATTGAAAGGTAAGTTTCCAACTGCTAGGAATACGTTTATGGAGATGTGGGCATACTTATTAATAAAAAGGTAATAAGTTCTTATTTTCATTCGTAGTAGCTTCAATGACAAGTTAATAGTACATGCAAAACTCTACTCCCGTTCACGAGCATGCTCCAATTCAGGGCTTGCCTTACTTTTAAATATAATATCTTCAATCATCTACAAAAATGATAGAAAAATTGAGTGGGTACAAAGTACTTAGTGAGTAACAAAACCCTTTGATTCACCTGTCATTTGAAAGATTTATTTTCAAGAAAACCATTAAATGCACAAAGCTTTTAAAGCATAAGAGAGCCCTATCACTAGTTAAACTACTACCCGCAGTGCGCGCAAGATTCATATAATTTAATATCAATTCAATCATGGAAATGTATATTCAATAGATCCGTATTCAAATCTCGGTTGACCCTTACCGGAATTTCCACAAAGTACAATACAATTACAAAGGAAGTACCATACTAATCGTCACCCATCTTGGTATCATTAGATGGCTCCTACTATGGCAATAAAGTAAAGACAAGACAAGAAGGGTAGAGCAACTAGTGATTTAAATGCAATAAATCAATCTTTCTTTTCAATGCATCAAAAATCCATATTCATCTCATGGAAACTTCAATCAAAACCATGTTTTTTTTGTCAAAACTTCATGAATGTAAAGAGGGAATCAAAGCATTAGTTACTCGCCTGTTTAACTTGATTTTCCCAAAAATTCTTTCAATTGTTGTCAAATGCCCTCAAAACCTTCATTTTCCTTGATCAAAGCAATATTTCAAGTTGTATTCTTTATATATATGATGGAGGATCATTTCCAAATGCTAAATCAAATGTTTGATAGGTTTTAAGGGTTGTTTTCCCATCCTCACTATTTTTGGACGATTTTTCATTTATGAAAAATTTGAGATTCACTAAAGAAGCAAGATAATTAATCTTGATAAAGAGATGGAAACGGAGAGAGGAAGATAAGGAGCGGATGGGAGATGGATAGGCTTAGGATGGTTGAGGGTTGATTTGTGAAATCTTCATTTCCTTCCTCGTATTCATAGTTGCTGGATTTATCTATTTTTAATAAATCTTTGAGTTCTGCCAATAATGACACGACATGTGGCGTAATGTGGCACCGAACTTGTCAAGAGGTGATGTAGCTCAATGTGGTTCGTTCGTTTATTGCTCGAGAAGTCCTTATACTTTATATTGTTTTATGATTAAGTCATAATATTTTGATCCATGTTACTTGAGTCCTTTCAATTAATAGGAGTTTTACAATTAGGTTACCAACTTCAAGTTATGCTACTAATAACCACATTCTTTACCTCTAGGCTCTATTGAGTTACAATTCTTTGAATTCTTGTGACATTTCAAATGGTTATTCGATCATTGTCAAAATAACATTTACATTATCAATAGTAAACTCATGTAGTTATCAATACATTGTCAATATCAACATTCTAATTCCAATTCATTGTCCAAGTATCGATCATCATGCTTTAATTCTTGATATTTAAGTGCATAATATTCTTGCAATAATTCAAACACGATTAATTGTCATATTCTATTTCTTGGTATTCATTCGAGTGGCAAACCTTGAAATTTTGTAATTCAATACAGTTACGTTGCTATACTTTAATTCTTGACAACCTTGTAACATTTCAATATCATCATATTGTCATAAGCTAATCTAATTTATTGGCAAAATATTAATCATGTTGTCAAGAATTATTTCCTAATTCTTAGTGTTCGTTTGAGTGACAATCTTGTGTCCTTGAATATGATCACGTTATTACATTGAAATTTTGGCCGTTCAATTGCGTAAGAATCTCATAATCTCATGATGCAATTCACTATATATTCAATCATCGTCAAAATAATGATTATATGTTTAAAATTTTTCGGGATGTTACAAACTATGTCTTATAATTCAACTTTAAGTTAAAAGTGAGCTATGGCTAAATTAATTCAACCTACATATAATATAAAAAATAAAGAAAACAAATATGATTGACCACATGAGTTGTTAAAATTATTGTTAATTTTAACAATAAAGTTAGGATAATGATATTATTCTTTATTGAATTACTTGTTTGGTGACTTGGTAGGGATGTATGTGTCTTTTTACTTATGTATTTCGATTAAATATAAGAGTGTTTTTGTCAATGTATTAAGTAGTTATTTAATGACAAGTAATCGAGCAAGTGATTGGACAAGAAAATGTAGCATAACCCATAAAGTTAACAAGTTGTTAAAAATATTCTTTTAACAACATTAATATCACCAATGTAATTACATTTTTAAGTTGTTAACTAATAACTTTACTAACACCCTAGTTTAACGCTACCAATGTAAATGCTCTAAGAATCCCACATTTACATCAAAGGTTTGTGAAATGTTGTTTATGATTCCTTTATTGTTTTGTGCTAGATAAGAAGTATAACACAAAAAAGTTAAAAATAAAAAAATGGTACTGAACCATGATATATACCCCAAGATATACATATTTACATTGAATTGAATTAAATATCACTTATTATCACAAATTATTTTATCATAATTGTATAGTCCTACTAAGTTCTTGAGGGGTTAAGAAATGAAAATGTTAAAGATAAGTATGATTTAATAATTAATATTTATATCTTTTATTTATTTATTAATTTAATATTGTGATCTTGAACTTTAATTATCTACGGTAATTTTTGAATAGCTTTTTTTCCTTTTCCTTTTCGTTTTTAATGTATACCATTTACCGTATAGATTTTTCTTTTTTCTTTTCCCTTGACACCAGATCTTAATTGAATATGGTAGACTTTTTATCTTATTTATTTATTGTTTCTAGAGACAGTATTTCAAATTTGAGAATGATTTTTTAAGAAACATTTCAATATATGTTCATATAATCTATAACTTTACTAGATTAGATGTATTATGTGGGATTGTTTACTTTCCAGGGGGGGCTTCCAAGATTCTTTAGGTTCTACACAGTTATTGCTTTAATGAATTTTTCGTTTTAATACTTGAATAAGTCTATATTAGTTGTTTTTATTGATTATTATGTTTATATTAGATGTTAAGAAGTGAAAAGTCAATTGACATTTGGAATTCTTATATTATATTTCTTATTACTATAATAGTACGTAATAAAGTAAATGTATAATAATTGCATATATTTATGTGTTTAGTTATTAAGGTTAATTAGACTTTCAGCTCAAACATGGAGGAGCAAATAAGTCAAAAGTTTCTTGGATATCCTGTGTTTTAATATATTGTAGATGTGAAAAGTCTTGTAAAGATAAATTTCCCCTCGATATTGGTAATATTATTATTTCTATTATTATGTGTTTGCTTTATTTGGTAACTATTTAAAACAAGATAGGATTTTAAAAAGGTCTAAAATTCAAATTTTGTATAAGTGTCGATATTTAATTGTGTTATATGAAAGTAATGATTAAAAAGATGTGAGAGTTCACATCACATCAAATATGTGATTAAATGTGATATTACTATGTGTGTAAAAATTAAAATTTAAATTGATTGATAAATTAAGGTAAGTTTTAAATTGTTACCAAACATAATGGTTATTTTTTTCTCTTTTTTTTCAATTAAGTGGTCGCGGCGGCGGTTCAAATTTAGCAATTGATGGTTGAAACGGTGCCCGTGGCGCAAATGATGACAGCTACTCTTTTTTTCATTACTGAAAAGATTATTAATTTTAATTATTATAAATTCTAATAAAATGATAACTTATCATAATAAAATTGATAACAATTGAAGTTTAATTAAAATTGATTTAGGGTGATTTTACAATAAAAATGTCATTTCCACAATTAATTTCAGAAGTATATTGTTAAAATCCTATTAAAAATGAGGTTTTTATAAAAATTTTGCGGATTGCAGTAATTGTCAAAATAATCACGATTCGGCTATAGGGAGCTAACTTTATCTTTATAGAGTGTAAAAGTGTCACGTGACTCTTTATTATTGGGAGATTAAGAGACCCGCCCCTTGATCCCCCAATAGTAAAAGGTCATGTAACACTTTTTCATTCCATAAGAGAAATGTTAGCCCTCCTTATAATTTTTCAAATCCCGCGTCAACGATGAAACGTGTAATACGGTGTCCTAGTTTTCATCTCACCAAATTATTGCCGGAAATCGATGCGGTGAAATATCGCGTTAGTATTACTAATACTAATCTCTCTCTCCTGCCTTTCTTGTTTCAAATCACAGCAACTGCCATTGGAGATCTTCCTTTGTCATATTTTGGGTGCTAGGGTTTAGGAAATTGCTCCAAGGTCTCCGCAGAGGACCTTTAAATGGCTGACTCCAGGGAGGATTCTCCCGACTGGCTGCGCTCTTTCCAGGTACTTCTAATTGATTTACAGAAGCACTTTGATTACTTCTTTTCTTTTTTTGGAGCTGCATTTAGCAAGTCACGCAGTGTCCATCCAGCAGAGCTCAAAATTTAGTCTGATATTTGCAAATTCTGGCATTTAGGTTAATAATTTGTACTTTGTTTTGCCATTTCATGAACTTTGGCACGGCTAGTAATGTTTATGATCTGATATATAATAAATTTCTAAAGCCGTATGAATTTAGTTATTGGCTGGCTAGTTAAATACTTCTTGTGGGTGCTAATTATTTTTCTTTGATTTCTTGAGTTGAATAGGCACCCTTGCACTCGGCTATTCCCTTGTTGTCTGGGTCGGAATCCCCCCTCTCTGACATTCCACAGAGAGATGAGGAGGATGGGATCAATCTAAGTACATTATTTAAGGGAAAAGGTAGACAGGTTCCAGAGATTAAAGATGATGTAAAGGAGTCTTTGTTTGATGATCCCCTCAAAGGGAAGTCGCCAAAGAAAAATGTGAAAACAAAGCGGACACAAGGATCGAAAAGGAAGCAGGAAGATGGTGGCGAGAAACAAGGTGTAGAATTCAAGCATTATCTTTTGCTACCAAAGAAAGGAAAAAATCCATAGGAAAGCAATGAATTGATTTAGGGAATTAATGATTGCTTGAAGAAGATAAGCTATTTGAAAAAGAATCTCTTTCATGCAGGAAAAGCATCTAAGAGGAGAACATCTGAGAAGGATATCCACTCTCAGGTAAGGATTTTTTTGCCCCCTTGTCACTAGAAATTCCAGATCACTTGGTAAGTGATTCATGATGAAGATGTATCCTTCTGAAAGCACATCTTCAGTTAAGTTATCAGGTTTTTCCACATGCCTTATAGGACCATTTTCTGTTTGATTTGTGAGCATTCTTTGTAGTCTTCACGCATATGATGCGTAAATGAACGTGAAACATTTGTTCAGGAAAGCTTTTTGTGGTGAGGATATGAGAAGGTGAGGATATGAGAAGTCAAATTGTTTCTTGGCTATATTGCAGATAAAATATCATAAACCCTTTGAGGAGATCTACGAACTCAGAAAACATTAGGGTATTTTTTTCAGGCTTTGCTCCAACATATGGAGATCGTAAATGTATTCCCAGCACAACTTGAAAGGCTGATGTGGAAGATTTTAAACTGAGTTCTTCTTGAACAAATTTAAGTATGAATTTCGTAAGGCAACTGAAGAGATTACTCTTCTAAGGCAATTAATGGCTTTTTTAATGTATGAATTAATGAGCTAATCGGTATTACTTGCAGAACATCCAGATTCTATGTTTAGCTCCATGTTGTGGCAATCCCCTAATGTTTACTGAAGCCTAAATTAATGGTTTAGAATGCTCTGGTTTGATTTCTGCTCACATTGCTAGAATTTAGTGTATATTAATGCACCCATGATCATCAGAAGGTTACCAGTTGTTGCAGGGGAGCTATTTACTTTCTTGTCTGTTCTAATGTCTAGTCTTTGACCAGGAACAGTATCACTCCATTTTGACATTGTCCTCAGATTCCGAGACTTTTCAAGAAATCAGCTCTGCCAGAATGGTTAATGTTTTAGATAGAGAACTCATTGACAATGATGAAGGCCAATCTGCAGAAACTAAATACAATAATGATGATATTGTTCTTCACAATGAAGAGATCGGAAGAGCGTCGTGTAGGAGGCGTCCAAGTTAAGATCTCCTAGAAAGCAGTTGAGCAAAGAGGATGCTACAGCCATAAAGAAGACAAGTACAGCTGAGAATACAAGTGCAGGTATGAAATTTCTAGTATCAAGGACCTTGAATCAAAGTATCCTTATCATATATATATATATATATATATATATTTTGTGGGGGGGGGGGGTAACTATAAATATGTGCATCTAGTGAGATTCGATAAAGAATAATCCTCCCATCTTAATCTAGCCATATATTTTCTTTTATATCTCAGAGAATGGTGGCAACATGGATGTTGTGAAGGAAGATATCTCTGAGAAGTGTCCTGCACCTGAGGTGAGAAGCTATAGTTGCAAGCCAATGTTTCTATATGCTATTTAGTCTAGTAAGTAGTAATATGCTTGAGATATGATAATGCAGGTATCCTCTTCTAGGTTGCCTTTGGTTCTTTCAGGTAAAGTACAGCGTACAAAGGTAAACTCACCACGCATTGTTATCTTATTGGTCAAACAACTATCTTATGGTTGTATTTGCCACGTTTCAGATTTATTTTTGAAATCTAGTCATTGGTTCCTCCTCGATTAGTTAATATTTATTAGCACTTAAAAAAGACATTGTCCCTTGGTAATGTTGTGATATGAAGCGGGACCAAACCTTCATCTCATTATTGTTTAAGTTGAGGTGCTCGTGTGCATAACTGCATATGTTTCTCACATGAAACGTCATTTCTTTTTTAGTCAAATGGCCCAAATCAAGTGTTTCACGTTATTGTGATAGAAATAATGTTTGTGATGTAATTCTTTTATCGTTTTACTGCATTTTCCTCAAGGAGCCTTCTTCATTGTCTTGTCTTGGATATGCTGCTGATGCAGGAGGTGTGGGGGCACAAGAATGATAGTTTGTACTCACTTGTGGACTCTTTTTTCCCCCCTTCTGCAGGCACTTATTGAGTGTGAAGGTGACTCAATAGATTTGAGTGGGGATGTGGGTGCTGTTGGAAGGATAGTTATTTCGGATGTTTTGTCCACGAACCACGAAATGTTACTGGACTTGAAAGGCATGCACGACTTCAGAATTTCACGCTTCGTTGTTATGTTCTTTTCTTTTACCAGCATTTTCACTACTATAAAACAAATCTCATATTAACAAAGTGAATCAAATTTCTGGTAGCTAACGAACTTCTCATTCCCGGCCTGGGTGATTGAACTAACTAGCTATTGGAAAATATTTCCAGCATTAACATTTACTCAGCATTAAGGAACACTTAATTTGTACCAGTTTCTATGGCTGAAAAAGAACATAGGATAGAATTGAACGTGTTTTGTTGGATACTGCTCAGGTAGTATGTTATGCAAACTTCATTTCCTCTGTCTAATATCATCAAACTAACTTATGTTTCAGGAACCATATACAGAACAACTACAGTTCCGTCAAGGACATTCTGTGTGGTATTCACGAGATCGGATCTCACCCTCTGCTGTCCCTGTTTTTCTTCTCTCTCTTTCTGTGTTTTATCACTGACTGATTATGTAATTTTGTTATCATTCAGGTAAGCTTTGGCCAATCAGAAGCAAAGGTTTGTCCATATATTGTTTATCATTGTAATTTCTGGTAATTTTATATATATTTTTTAATCCTATATGCCTGTCCTTCTACCCCGAAACACACACATTCCCCAATCAGGTCAAGAATTAATTTTACGCTTGTTTTACTATTCTTTTCCTTATATGTGATGATCCAACATGAGAAGGAAAAAGTGGATGGCGACTATGGTTTGTATGGTTAATGAACTTTTGTATTTTATGAGTTGTAACCAGATAGAGGCTATCGTGAATGACTTTATTCAGTTGAAACCACAATCTAATGTTTATGAGGCTGAAACCATGGTTGAAGGTAACATTTCTGTTTGCTTTCTCATTATGCACATAGATATACTGAAAATCTTGAATTTTAAATTTCCTTTTGCTATTGGAAAAAGGCGCAGACGCTTCTTTGAGTTATTTATTTATTTATTTTGCATGAGTAGGGACACTAGATGGATTTTCATTTGATTCAGAAGACGAGGCTGACAACATTCCCAAAGATACTGCTCAAGCAGATTATCACGAGGCTGCCGAGGAGCAAACAATGGGAAGAACCCGAAAGAAAACCGAGAAAGCATTGGTATGTAGGGTGTTCTTGTGATCTAACTAATGAGAAGCTTGTGTTGTAATTTAATATGTGCTCTCTAATTGGTGGAGTTCTGGGTTCAGCCAGCAGTGCCAAAGAAGGGCAAAGCTGCAGGAGGAAAGCCACCAAAGAAAGTGAAAAAGAAACCTCAAGTTACAAGGAAAAGCAAAACCAAGAAATGAGAGATCAGTAGAAAGTAGATTATTTGCATTTCCAATTTAACCTTAGCAAATAGAAAACAACATGCTTCTGATGCCTTTTCTCTTATAATATATTGTAGTCTTCTAGATTTATCCTCATGGAAGGTTTATCCAACGATTGATGAAAATTTACACAGTTCATGTAGCATCTGTTTTCTTTCTTTGAGTAACCATTTACGGGAACTTAATTGAAATCAGGCTTTAGTCTGGCAAGAACAAGGTATAATACGCTTGCATATTACTGCCCCATTCTCAAGAATTCCATAATTTTATTTATTTGTTTGTTTTTATTGTCATAGTTATGCTTTTACAACGGATGGATTTGTAATGGTTATATAAATGATCATAGCCTAGCGTTCATTAAGAAGACTGAATCTTAAGTAAATGAAACATTCACATGGTTTGAGATAATAATACAGTTGCTCTTTCATTCGTCTTCAACCTTCCTGGGAAATCTGATTGATTTTGTGCTAAAGGTTGATGCTGAATCATCATGCTTGTCCACCTTCTTGTCTTGATTCTGATGTATCTGAGTATGCTAGAAATATAGATTGAGGAAAAGAAGAAACAGTGACTTGGGAGAAGGTAGGATGAAAGCCGAAGATGAGACCGTGGCTGCAGTTTTTCTGATGTTTTCTTCGACTGGTAAAGCTACTGGTGCGCCATATTTTCCCTTCACCCTACATCACATATTTAGCCCTTGTTATTATTCATGGAAAAAGCATAAAATTCAGGAACAAGTTTGCATCTACCAACCTTGGATTTATATTTGCAAGATAGTGGAAAGATAAATATCCAAATTTAGTATAAATTATTTATTTATTTATACCCGCTGTTGGGACAAAAAATAATGGCATATTCATAGGCCTTGCATGTGAAAGTGCTGGTTCCATCATCATATGCATAGCTATAAGCTGTTGGACATGCTTTCTTGAATATGTTTGAATAGAAGGATGGCTGGCAAGTTGACGGCTTGGAGAAATCTCCGCTACAGCAATACTGGTCTAGCTGAAATGCCTCGCATGCGCTCTTGCACCCAACCACACCTCCTTCGTTGGTCTTCTCACTATCAATCACCTGAAGTTCTTTGGGACAGCCTGTTTGAATTAATTAATACAATGGTTTCTGAATTCTATAATTTATAATGCTATATATATGGTACATACATACCCATGTTGATATCTGCAGTGCAGCCTGTGGCATTGCATCCGCCATTAACTCCTCTTGGTGCAGCCATGAGTGGCAGATTGTAGCCATCTACAAGGCTAACATCATAAAAATCTTTCTCGGTCGCCCCTTGTCCAACAGTAATCTCAAAAAGTGATGCTGGTGGGGAGGCGCCAATGCCATCACATTCCAATCTCCCTCCACAATCTCCCGTCTGACAGGACCCTATACCGGTTGCATCAAATGTGCAACCAGTCCGTGCCCAAATCCTACCTGACCATCCGGGAACAGTAGGAATCCTCAGACTTTGGCCAGAGTCGAGTTGAAACCCTGTCGTGGCAAGTTGTGCTCCTGAACCAGCCAGAGTGGCAGGCCATACTGTATAGGGGCAGTAGTTGGTGACGGTAAATGTGATGGCCAAGCAGGAAGAGGAGGATATGACCACAAATGCTAATATCACGACCTTCATGGATGCCATGACTAGGCTGGCAATTAACAAGCCATGAACAAATTAATCAATAGTTTTTGTAACTATAACTGGGAAAGTTCAAGCAAGGGAAGATTGAGGTTTTGAGTTTAGTGTTTCTTTTTGTGGTTGTGATATGGCCTCAACGACAGGCAAATCCTTTCCTTTTACCACCTCACCTGACTAATTATTACAACAGCATACAAGATTTGATAGGTTTAAAAATTTCAAATGGAATCAGATTCATTGGAAAACTTTTTTCACTGAATCACCAATTTCGTGCACTAGTGATAAAGCAAGAAACACCCTGTGAAAAGGCAATCTAGATTCCCAGAAAAATATTATACTCCTACCAGCTACTATTGAAACGTTGAAGATATTTCAAGGGTCTTCAACAAGAAGATCAATTTTAATTGGTATTAGTCCCGATACTGTTATGTCAAAAGCATCCTAGGCAAATGACCAGAATATATAGAATAGGTTTGTCGCGTGAATCACGTTCTATGATGTTGAGATTTTCTAATGAGCCATTTTTGGCTCCTTGTACGGAGTCAGATTACTAATTAAATTCAGTCAACTCACATGGATGCATATTGTTGGGTATGTTGCCAAAAATAATCAAAAGTTGAAAAGAAAAAGGAAAGAAGAAGAGTTCTTGAAGAAAAAAGAATCTAAATCTTAAAAGGCTTTTTCTTGTTTTTAAGGTTTACAGGTTCTATGAATATAGGGGTTTTCTTCTTCTTTTATACACAAGTGGGTATAAGTGAGTTGAGAGAAAAATTGGTAAGTCTAGCACATTAAGACTTCTTTTGTAACTTTTTGTGGTTTATTCAAAGGGTAGAAATTAGAAAATTAGGTGTAGTAAAACTCAGGTTCATTTTTCCACTGTCACTTGGGTCAAGTCAGAGAGTCTTGTGAAGAAAAATAGTAGCCTAGCGTCTTGGGATTTATTTTATTCTTTGGGGGTTGGGCAAATGGTAGAAATCGATAGATGTGGTAAAGTTTGTTATATTTTTATTGTAATACTTGAGAGATAGGTTTAGCGAGTAAAAATTCTGTATGATTGTAAGCGACTTTAATCATATAGTGGAAAGTTTTGACAGTCTGTTAAATTTTGTCTCCGTTTTTTATTTTTCTTTTTCTCAATTAAATTCCTTGAACAACGGTACTATAGGCGTAATATGGGAATTAGCTTTAATTCTCAACAGTAGTATTAGAGCGTCAGGTTTTACTCAAGATAGAGCAGAGTAAAGATATGACAAAATATGGAGTGGAGAAAATCAAGTTTGACTTATGGTTAGAATAAGTTTGGAATTTTTTAATTTTGGTTGGATGATTTAAAACTTTCAAAAGAAAATCGTCCCTGTGTTCTGACAAAGTTGTTGGAGCCAGTGTGAACGATAGCGATTGGGAAGATTTAGATTTGAAAACTGAAAGTAGGATATGTCTTCATCTAGCTAAGAATGTTATTGTAAATGTTCATAGAATATTTGCAGTGAAGGAATTATGAGGTCAATTTGGAGAGGTACATCAGGCAAGAGGTTCTTTAAATTGTTGCACCTGAAAAAATGGTTTAGTTCTTTGCGAGTTTATAGATGTACAAAAATTCTCAATGGCTCATCTAGAAACTGTTGGTTGTTACAATTTGTTGGTGTTGTAGACTGACTGGCCACGCGAGAAAATATTATCCAGGTGAAGCAAGTTCAGCTACTAGTTGGATTTGGACAATCCGACTCTCTTGGTGTGAGGGCGGTAGAGATATGCTATGAAGTAGGTGTGTACATCCTTATGGGGTGTCGCTATATATTAGGGTAAAGATGTGTGTTACTTCTAGCGGTAGTATTTACACACGGTCATTGGTTGATAGTAATACAAGTTGTATGGATGTAGTAACATCGATAGCTGATGAGCTCTCTAAAAAGCCCACAAGATAGTTACACCACAAATATCAGCAAGCTTATTTCGACATTGTGCTGATGAAATGCTTAAAATTGTTAATTTTAAGTGGTTATATATACTCATGTAGTGGAGTATGAGACTGTCAAAGTGTATCAAAAGTTTGTCTGATAATTTCTCAAATATTGTGTACAAGACTGACGAATAGAAGATGAAAATTTTGGCTTATTTTGATAAGGTGGAGATTGTTGGGTATGCTGCAAAAAAATAATCTAAAGTTGAAAAAGAAAAAGAAAGAAGAGGAGTTCTTGAAGAAAAAGGAATCCAAATTCTAGAAGGCTTTTTCTTGTCTTCCAAGTTTACATTTTCACAAATATAGGAGTTTTCTTCTTCTTTTTTTATACACAAATGGTACAAGTGAGTTGAGAGAAAAATTTGTTAGTCTAGAACCTTGAATATTTTTTTTGCAACTCTTTGTGTTTTATTCAGAGGTAGAAAATTATTTGTGGTAAAACTCAGAATGATTTTTTCGGTGTCACTTGGGTCGAGTTAGAGAGTCTTGTGAAGAAAAATAATAGCCTAGCGTCTTGAGATTTCTTTTATTCTTTGCGGGTTCAACAAGTGGTGGAAATTGATAGATACAGTAAAGCTTATTATATTTTTCTTATGATACTTATGATATATGTTTAGCGAGTGAAAATTCTGTATAATTGTAAGCAACTTTAATTATATAGTAAAAAATTTTGACAGTCCGTTAACTTTTGTCTTCGTTTTTTATTTTTCCTTGTCTCAATTAAATTTTTTTAGACAACAGTCATGCAGGCATAATTAGGAAATTAGTCTTAATTCCCACCACATATGAGTTAGTTGAATTTGATCGGTAATCTAACTCTATACAAAGAGCCAAATCTGATTCATTAGAAATTTACGTATAATGTTGCCGTCATATGCAACCCTCATAAATAGATCAAAATTCATCGCTTTGTGCATCTATAATTTTCTTTTCAAACTTGACTTGGGGTATCATCTCCTTCATTAATTGATAATAAGTTACATCCAATCAAAAGTTACATACCTAGTCTTGATTCAACAACTTTCTGTTGTAGGAAAACTTTGATTTTACTGGCGCTCGTTTAAGTTGTTTTCTAATTTACATACAAGGTTTTATTCATATTATGTTTTGTTGTCGATTTAGTCCCGCAAGTGGATAGATCGTTAACAAGTAATATAGTAATAAATAAAGTGTCAAATCCCACGAGAACTGAATCTACTAAGTTTCACTTTAGTAAATCTCAACTTTAAATAAAAACACACAATAAGATTTGACAAGTAATTTTAAAGGGAAAATAAAAGTTAGATAATAAAATAAATAAATTATTCACAAATATGATTACACAAAAATACTAGGATCCCCGAATTCACCACCATTTGCACAATCAATCTTTAGCACTCGCCCTCACACGTTCTAGTCTAGGGTTGAAAATCAATAATCCTAATTTATTCGAAAGCCTCTTTCGATGGTCATCCAAATCTATACCTGTATGCGAGACCAATTATCTCTAATTAACCTTCGAACATAAGGATTCATTCTCTTTGATTATTATGTAACGTTTTCATAGAGCGTAATAGTATCTCTAGCTATTATAGGACCCTATGTTGTTCACTACCATGTGCAAAATTCATGAAGAATCTCTCGAAAACAATATGAATCACAAAACTCAATTTAATAGTGATCAAAAATCAAATTAGCATAAGAGCATAATGAACAATTAACCCAACAAATTTGAAAGATTGCAAGAACGAATACTATAGATTAATCATGAAAAAATGAGGTTTCATCATGAACTATAGCACAAAACAATTAGCCTATCATGTTAAGGAAAAGAAAACAACAATAAATAATGGAATTCAAAACCCAAAGGAGACGAATTCAAGATATATTTTACATGTTTCTTTTCCTTCTTGCAACATCTCCTCCTTCTCCTGGCTCTTTTCTCTTCCCTTCAACGTCTCATCTTCTTGTTCTTGTGTTATTTCTCGTCAATTTATAGTTATAGAAGCTTTAGAACCCTTAATTGTATAAAAAAGAGGCAAAAAGCGCGTCAAAACACTTTCCGCCGCGGGCCGCGGCCTACCCGCCCCCAGCAGAGAAAAATACTAGGCCACGGGTGAGGGCGGTTTGCTTGCCACGCCCACCTGCGCCCTACTTTCAGCACGTGCGATTCAACCCCCTTTCAACATTTTTCTTCATTTATACAAGTCCAAGACTTTTCGAACGCTTCACAAAGGTCCTTGAACTCTTCAAACACTACCCAATTGGCTCTTTAAAGTTTTTCTAAAGTGCAATCTAGTCCTCAAACTTGTTAACATTGATCTTTTCACTCCAAACTCTCGAGCCATCACACCTTGGTGCTATATCTTGAATGTAAAGCCTCAATTTAGTTCAAAAATCATTCTTTTCACTTAGTACCATCCCAATATGAGCTTCTTAAATATATGAACCATATACACATAAATTAGGTAGAAATCTGCTCAATTACATATAAAATTGAATAAGTTAAGAGGAATAAGTTACATATAAATACAGTTATCATGTTTTTTTAAAAAAATAAAAGGATAGATGCATGGATGCGCTGCATGTAACTGCTAAGATTGGAAATCAAGGTACTAGGTAGGCGAAATTATCATCACTCAGGAATTTTTGGTAAAGGGTTCCTTTATATTTTCCATTTTTAACTTATGAAATCAAACAATCAATATGATGTAACTTTATAGGTTGATTTTGTACATATTATATTAGAGACTTGTACGTACCCACTCTGTTTTCTCCTTCTTGATTTGATGCTTTCATAAGTTTCTAGACTTTTTAAGATAGATACAACTCAGCTTTATATCAGGTCACCGGGGATATAGTTATAAATTAATTTGGATGTACAATTTTAAGCATTTATTTATTACAATATTGTGTCCGTTTGGCGACGTTTATAATTAGATTGTGTTATAATATATTTTAAAATTTGAATTTTTATGACATGTGAATTAATTTGATTGGTTAAATTTTATTGAAAAGTGAAAAATTGTGATTTGATGTGATGGAATTATAATACATTCATGTTATAACACGAACCAAACGGAATGATATACAAATATTTGGATTGCTAAACCGTGTATGGGAATTGCTTGCTTAGGGTGTTCGTTGTGGTAAGTTTTTAGTTGCTTCTGCCTGGTGGACAATAGTTTCCAATAAAGTTAAAAGTTGCATAGTATTGGTCACGAATACGCAAATTTGATGGAACCTAATAATTCAAATATGGAGTGCAAGATGCGTATCATTCGGCACGCCATGTCATAGAGCATGATGTGACGTCCAGATGGCACGCATTTGACACATTGCATAGACATGCCGCAAGACAACTAACAATAGATAATTTTCATCAACTCCTAAAATTGGAAGTTTGACTCTTAAGGGTTGAAACGAAACCATGCTAGGCCTATCCAAAACGGGCAAAATATAGTAGTTCTAATATACTACTATATATATGGTACAATATTGTGTCATATATGGCAATGTAGCTTGCATCGGAATACGTTACATGACAAATTACAATTATATGACGTGCTTAGATACATGCCACGTGACCATATGACATAATATTATTAGAAATGACAATAAAGTGGATCAGGGTCGCAGCCCCGATCTGTTCTACCCCACAAAAAAAATATAAAACCATGATTTACCTCCACAAGCCGCAATTTACGAGCCACAACAGTTCATATCAGATCATAGATAGGGATGGATCACGTTTGTAATCTGCCAACCGATCCACGAAACTTTTTTTATTCTAAAGCCTTCTTCTGATCTCTTACAAATTGCATGCAATTCAAATGATGAAATCAAACCACTAAATATATGATATTATTATAAGAGTACCATAATAGTACTAATCATTTGTCAGGAAAATACTTCTTACTTTGATTTTTATATCATACATTACAATCTATAGCAATAAAATAAAATTAAAATCAACATCAACCAAGTTATAGTTTAATGGATCCAAAATGAAAGCCATAACAAAAAGTAATCCAAACATTCAATGTCAACTCATCAAGTCATCAACACAAAGTCAACAACAACTACCTAGCAAGTTTTCTTTTTAATAATATTAGAGTGGATTGGATTGGATTGGGGTCAATCCATTTCGCCCCGCAATCTACTGATGGATTGGAAATTGCCATGATTTACTCTACCGTTCCACAGATTGAGTATCCATCGAATTCTGGTGCACATCGGGGTTTTCTACCATCCCTAATAAAAATGGCATTGTCATTAGTTAAAGTACATTTCACTTTATTCTGTTTCAAATTTATGTTTATGTACGTGTCGTGGTTATAACAGAAAATTGCACCAGTGGTTCAAACATACCGCCAAGTAGTAAATTGATCTCTGGACCTTTAAGGAGTAAGTTGGTGATCATTTTTCTTAATAGTTACACCAAGCAATTCTGGAGACCTGGACCACATAAATTGTTCGAACTTCCTGTAAGGCCACTTTATATGATATAGAATTTTTTAATAGTAATTTTTTGGGGGAATGTGGTAAATCAGTAGAAGAATGTTACAGATGCGCATGAAAAATTATTTAACTAGAAGACTCTGCTTGAAAATGAGTTTGAGAAAGGCAACTTTTGAAAGAATGAGGCTAAATTATCCTAGTTCCCATCCCTTAATTTTCCAACTTTAGTTTTTGTTCTGTGCTTGAATATCTGTCCATGGATTTGAAACAAGTCATATTCCAATGGGTCTCTTGATTTGCCTTTTTTGCAACAGTATTTCTTGAAAAAAAGTTGATTTTAGCCAACTGTTGGAACAATATGTTCAGGATTGAGGTACGATTTCCATTCGTAATAATTTGTATTCTTGAGTTATATTGTTCAGTTTTGAGGCTTATCTCTCGGACGAAGAATTCCAGACTTTAATGGGCATGAAGAAAAACGATTTGTGTAAGTTGCCAAAGTGGAAATAAGATATTCAGAAAAAGAAAAGTCGATCTCTTGACAAAAAAAAAAACGAAGAATCCTTGTTTATTTTCCTATATATTGCCAATTCGATATCTTTATATGTTTTCACATACCTCAATCTTTTGCCTAGATCTTCAATTTGGGTATTGGCTTGCCAAAAAGAGTTGTTTTTTCCCATCTCCAGTACCACTTTAACCACTACTAGATTGCCATTGTAGTTTAATAATAAACGAAATCTATATATTAATTAATTCACTTAATTTTCTGGTTTTCATTTTCCTACTTAAAGTTGGGCTCCGTAAGAAAGCTTGTGAAGTCATAATTCAATATATATATATATATATATATTGGTATTTCTAGTATAATATTTTGGTACAATTCTTGAGTTTCCATTTTTTCTCCATTTTATTTGCCAATTTTTTCTCTTATCCACGTCAACTTCCTTTTCAAGTTTTAGAAGATAACAAATTGATTTGTTAAAGATTTGGATGATAAAAAATTGATTTGCATAATAATTTAGGTTAGTATCTAATCTTTTTTTTTTTTTTGGTGGTCAAGTTAAGTTAAAACTTTCATCATATTTTTTAGTTGCTTATTTTCTTAAAACAAAAATTTGTCTTTAAGAAGCCGAATGTTGTTTTTGAAACTAACAAACTATATTTGTATTTTTCTGGGTAAATTTATATATATATATTATCATTACTATTATTATTAATAAAATTAAAATAAAATAGCATAGCTAGTCAACCTTATTATCCTGCCTAAAATTGGTAAACTGTGCAGTACCTCTTATGTTTTCTTTTTTATTATTATTATTATGGGTGCTTACACAAATTAAAATAGGGTATTATCTTACGAACTGATATCGAGAAGATATGTGTATCATGACACATGCTCAATATGCAATACCATCCAATTAACTAATAATATTGAATACGTTAGATAATTTAAAAAGTAAATTTAATAAAACATTAAATGAGTATATAAAAGAGTAACTATTAGTAACTTATTAATAAAAATGCTAAATAAAAAAACATTTATTTACTACTATTGTTATGCAAATTTACTTGCGGAGTTGCGGATGGGAAACTAATAAATATGTATTGAGGCAGTATGTCTCTTGGGTAGATATGATACAAAGAAATGACTTAAAGATTGAATGAATTTATCTAGTGATACAAAAGATCTTATGATATTGTTGTCATGATGGTTATAATAAATCTATATGTAATAGATACAACTGATGTTTGCTCTATTTGTATGAGACTCTAGTGTTGCAATCTTTTGTTGAACATTGATATGCATAAACACCTATTAATTGATGTGTTCAAGTGGCATATTTATTATTAAGATAAAAGTTGTCTAGTAAAATAATAGTGTCCGTAGAATAATATTATAATAACTTATTAATCAAAAGTAGTTGTGATTGTGAGATGTAACTAACTGATCTCACAAGTTAGGATGTGGGGACATTTGAATGGATACATAGATGCTTTGTTAGTTGAAAATGCATTGGATGAACAGTCTAGAGATACCACATGGTAAATTATCCAAGCGTCAGTGGTTGATCTCTAATAGATGGTTGTGGAATTGGTCATTTGACTTGATGCTACCATAGAATCTTATGTGATGATTGTTATACTTAATTGGACATTAGATAAGACTAGCCACGAGTTATCAGAAAAATGCCGTACAGGTATAATGAAAGTTGTATGAAGGGTGTGAGTATCTAATATGATGATTCATCACTCTTGGATAATGAGAGATTATAACATGCTTTTCGCCTACTTTGGTTGATATAATTTCCTTGGCCGGGGTGAAGTTATGGACTGAAAACGTTTCATTATAACTTGGTTTGATCAACAAAGAGTTAAGGTGAATAACATAATTGATTGCTGTGAGATTGATGTGTTTCCATATTTTTTAACCAATTGGGTTTTATTGATGACAGGACTATATTTTCACAGTAACTATAGATACAAAGGCTTGTCATAACACATGATTTTCCTATCATATAGGTTGCCTTGACAATTGACAAATGTCAATCTTGGACAGCGACTTGAACTGATCGATCTGGCTGAATCGATGATAAGTTAAAATAGAGATTTTGATTTATCTTATTCTAATTAGATTAGGATAACAGTATCTAGATGTTTACCATCATGAGTGAGAGCCTAATGGGTCACTCAAAAAGGTAAGAATTGGTGATTTGGAATGGACCCTGTCCGAGTGGGAGATTGTTGGAATTAATGTCCAAAGTCTAATTAGTTTGACCGGGTTTAATTAGGCCGAATTAATTAATTAGATTAATTAGTTTACCTATATTGTTGTAGGCCCACAAAAATCCAATAAGACTAGGGTTTTACATCCTATAACTATAAATAGACGTCTTGTATTTAGTGTTACAGAGAGAGATGATGAGGGAAAAATTCTTATGATAGATTTTACACGGTGTGATCATGGATATTCTGTCAATTTCTTACTAGCACATGAAATTCACAGAACCCTAAGCATATTCCCATAAATCCGCCTTGAAATTGTTCTATGTTGTGGAGTTCCAAATCTATTCTTGCCGTGTAGATTACCGTTAGAGGCTGGACAATTGGACAGTTGTGGTGATGAGCATTGCTTCAATGGTCAATCAAGATTTGCAATTCACAGCATTCATCAAAGAGGTATTTTCTATCACGAATTCTTTTGAAGTATAAGGTTGATCATAGGTATAGGAATTGAATGTTTATTTAATTTTCCGTTGTGCATATGTTGTTCAATTTCTAACAGTTTTTTTCATCCTAAAATTTGATGAAATTTGTTCAATATCTAATATGTCAACAATTTTTATGAAATTTTATTCATCATGTTCGCTATTTATTGAGCTCATATGTGTAGTCCACTATTATTTTTCATCAATTCCATATGATCTCAGTATAGACATAACTTATCAAGATCTCTTTATTTCAGTAATTCCAGGTACCTGAGCCTCTTTAGACACTTTTTAATTAGTTAATTATGTAGACTCTTCTGGAGTATATGCCTCAAAAAGGATCATCGCAAGTATCTGCTCCATATTCTTTTCATTGATGTTTATTTTGGAATCGACCACATCATAGTTTAGGTATGCCATTAATATCAAAAATCCTCTTATGAGATTTTATATCAATCCAAGATGGAGTGTTTAACTTAGTATATCTATTGGTAACTATGCAGTCAGTAATCTGAAATGCATACTATTACAAACTTCAAGTTTGCATTATACATGCGAGGATTACAATTACGCATTTCATATACTTGTTAGCAATTATCAATTCCTCCTTTTAATGCTGAGAAGACTGTTCAATTTAAGAAACATTCAGAAAAACATGATAAAATATATCATCTTTCATGGATAAAGCATACAAATAAGATTCAAATCCATTGTATATTCTTAACATTACAATAATACCCATCTTAGTATGTGTGGTGAAGCGACTATACATATCGCACTTATCAACTTTAGATAGATACTTCTGACTGTAAGCCAAACATAAGGGGTGTCATATATTCTATTGGCATGTTACATAACAATTGCTACAAGTGAAAGATCAATATCACTTAAACACAAATGATTTGTTCTCAATTTGGTTTAGCAAATAAATTGAGGTGCATAATATTATTTTGCTAACCATAGGCAATTAATGTCCCAAACAATATATGAATAATTAATGACTTTGGGTATAAAATCACTAGCAATGTATATATATATATATATCTTTCATGATATCTGAAATTTTTGCTCATAATCAATCAACTAAGCAAATATTCTCGCAAACTTCTAGTTACGAGTCTGACGTGTGACCTCTAGTGGATCCGCCAATTGTTTTAAAAAATGACTATTATATCTTTTTAATTTTTTAATTTTAAAAATAAAATATTTAAATATAATAAAATTTTTTTTAAAGAAAACGAAAACACTCATCCCACTCTCCCCTTCCAAGAAAGGCCGCCGGAAATGGTTGATAGAATGCTACAATTTCTTGCGGCCAAAAAAAAGGGGTGAATCTCCCCATTTGTGCAGCACAAAATGCTGCCGGAAATGACATAAAAAATTGCTGTCATTTCCACCAGGGAAATAGGGGAGATTCACCCCGAATCTGTACTGCCAGGTAGCCCAAAATGCTGCCAAAAACGGCAAGCATTTGGTGGGGGTAAATGGTGAACCCCCCTCTTTTCCTACTAGAAATGGCAGTAGTTTCTGCTGCCGTTTCCAGCAGTATTTTTGTGCTGCCTGGTAGCACAAATGGGGGGTTGAATCCCCCTCTTTTTTTTTCTACCAGAAATGTCTTCCATGACCTTTTTGGCGGCCAGAAATGATAGCATTCCAACGGCTATTCTTAGGAGGGGGGATCGGAGGGGAGGGGGGATCGTTTTCCTTTTTTTAAAAAATTTTTTTGAATTATTTTTGAATATTTTGTTTTTAAAATCTATATATATATACATATATATATTAATCAACAGTTTCTCTGGCTCAATTTGATTGCGGGCATAATTAGAAATAATTTTCTCACTCATTGTCTGGCTTTTTTAAAAAACCAATTTGATGATGTCATTATTCTATTATTATAATGTTCCTTATTATTATATTTTTTCTTTTAATCAATTAATTTAATATTTTTATTTTAGAACTATATCTACACTTTATATTTTCGTTAGATATATTTCATATTTACCTAATAGATTTTAATTTTACTCTGTCTGATTGTATAATTTCATAATTTTATACTCTCCTACTATATTATGTTTTACTTTCTCAGCATAATATGTCTATTAAATGTACGGGTGTAAAGTATAGTAGTCTGTAACTGCATGAGTGCGAAACTAATATAGCTTATGCTATCGGATTTTATTGTCTTTAAAGGAAATAAAAAATAAGAATTAATAAAAAATTATTTGTTTATTTATTATATTTTTCTTTATTGTTATGTTTTTCTTTTTAATCATTTAATTTAATATTTTTATTTTAAAACTATATCTACATATTACATTTTAGTTAGATATATCTTATACTTCTCTAATAAGTTTGAATTATATGAAAATAGATAATATATCAATCGTGATTTCAATATTATTTTTCCTTATTATTATAATTTTCCTTTTAATCATTTAATTTTATATTTTTATTTTAGTACTCTATTTATATATTATATTTTAGTTAGATATATCACATGTTTACCTAATGAATTTCAATTTTACTTTGTTTGATTGTATAATTTCATCATTTTATGTTCTTTTATTCCATTGTATTTTTTTATCAGCATAAAATATCAGTAAAACGCACGGGTGTAAAGCATAATATGTCCGTGAAAAACACGAGTGTAAAAATAATATAAATTATGCTATCGGGTTTTATTAACTTTAAAGTAAATAAAAAATAAGAATTAATAAAAAAATTATTGATTCAATTATTATACTTTTCCTTTTAATCATTTAATTTAATATTTTTATTTTAAGATTATATCTACATATTATATTTTAGTTAGATATATCTTATATTTGCATAGTAGGATTTGAATTATATGAAAATAGATAATATATCAATCTAGATTTCAATATTATTATTAGTATATTTTTCCTTATTATTATATTTTTTCCTTTTAATCATTTAATTTAATATTTTTATTTTGAGATTCTATCTACATACTATATTTTGGTTAGATATATTTCATATTTGCCTAATGGATTTCAATTTCACTTTGTTCGACTGTATAATTTTATGATTTAATGTTCTTTTACTCTATTTTATTATACTTTGTCACTATAATATGTCCGTGAAAAGTACGGTTGTGAAGCATAGCATGTTTGTAAATGCACAGATATAAAACTGATATAGAATTATGCTATCGGGTTTTACTGTCTTTAAAGGAAATAAAAAAGATTTAATAAAAAAATTATTGGTTCATTGAAATAGCAATGGACTAACAACAAGAATTTAGAATTATGTCATCAAAATAAAAAAATTAATTGTATGCTACTTGTAAATGTAGGATGCACATTAATTCCTTGTAGGTTGTGTTTTTCAGTTTTTTATGACATTAAACTTGACAAGCACAATTATGTTATATTTTATGTATGAAATTCCTTCAGAACTCTACCCGTACAACGCACAGATGAAAATCTAGTTAAAAAGTTAAAAGGGTATAATGGTTATTTTCTTAAGAACATTGGTGAAATTGTGACAAAAAAGATTTATTGTGTAAATTTATAAAAAGTTAAAGACCTAGGATAGTAAAAAAAAATTGAGAACTTATCTAATTCTTAACTGAAAAGTTAGAGACTTTTATTGAAATTAATGTTAAAAATAACTGACTAGTTATGATATTATATGTTGTCACGTAGAGGCGCAGCATCACGCATGTGTACGGCATATGATGTCATAAATCATTTTCACAAAATGATTCGCGCATCAACAGTAAAGTCCTCTTTTTCTGTTGGGAAATTCGCCAAGAATATCCGAATTTCTTTTGGTACAACAGTATCGAACTTTGAAGTTGGGATCCATAGTAGATTATCAGAAGCTCATAAAAATGGTGGCAATGTCACTGAAATGGTCTTTCTTCCCCATAACCTTTTCAGCAAAACCTCGCCGAGTCAACCGGTAAATAGACACCCAATCATTCACTCTTTCGAGTGCACCATAACCCACAATTGAATTGCCTAAAAAAAGGAAATTTTGAGGGTTTTTACAGATATTCATTCCTTTTAAGTGTTTACAGATATTCAGGTTTGGCAATGGCGTCTGCAAGCGTGAACGTGGATAATGTGAAAGTCAGTCAAGGCTTGGGTAATTTGCAAAAGATAGATTTGACTTCTGTTCATGGAAGGTAAAACTTTGTATGCATTTTCCCTTTTTTTTGCCATTTTCTCCATAGAAATTTTGTATTTGTACTAAATTATATCTGGAAAATGGAAATTTTTGTGATGTATATTGAGCAAGTGATATATTTTCATTGTGTTGAATTCATATTTTGCGTTTTAAAGGAGGACCAATACCTCATTCAACTGTTGTAAGGTAAAATTAATAAGCGTCTGCCGGAAAAATTACCTACTAGGGGAATCATATTTCATTGTCGTTCTGCTTATCATCATATCTTGCCTCTTTAGCTCTTTGGACATCCAATGTGAACCTACTTATATGGGGCCTCGCTTTTTCAGTTGTTCTTCTATGAATGTTCTACTTTGCCGAACACCTATGTAAATGTGCATGAATGATGTTTTACTTTCCCCTTTTTTTTCAACTGCTGTCTCTTCTTTTAGTGTTGGTGTTTGTATGCACATTCCTTTTACGTTTATTGTTTCTACATTAAGTTCAACTTCAGTGACCTGCAACAGCTTGGCAAGCTTTCTAATATTCGCACTTGGATGATACTAGGTAGATGTAATGTAATACCATGAGTTAAAAGCTTGCAATCTCTTAAAGCTAACTTCAGCATACCAGCATGCGTGCAAGCTGAATACCGTCATAGCCATTAATAAATAGCTCTTTCATTTTCACCATGGTTTAGGTTACGCTGCACAAGCTTGTCTCTGTTGCATGAAAACTTCATAAACTGCTTCCATTATGAATAAGGTATCATCAATCAGAATTCCACTCTATAAGAATGTTTAATAGCTTACACATACTCTGTATCTAGTATGTAGCCTAGTGAAATCTGTTCCGTTAACATAAAGGCCGTATTATTTATTTATTATGTAGATTTCAAATTTGTTGGATCTGTGGGTTGATCTTCATTATAATTGGAAATCAATTATGGGTGCATAATTTGTAAAATTCATGTTGTGCTGTCTCTATTTAAGATCAAACTTGAATGACATTGTTTTGCAGCGAGGCAGAGATATACTTATTTGGAGGCTGTATCACATCCTGGAAAGTTGCCAACAAAGATCTTCTTTTTGTTCGGCCAGATGCTGTATTTGATGGAAAGAAGCCAATCAGGTATTCCCTGGCAGTTGACACACAGCCCCAAAAATACTTTGCTCTTCATCACAATTTTCTAATTTTACAAATTAGTTACGCATTCATTCCTAGTTTTCGTGATATATATTAGCTTAGATTTGAGAAAAGGAAATCACTATTTAAGACAATCATTTGCTGATTGTGTTCCATGATAGTGGAGGAGTGCCTCACTGTTTTCCACAGTTTGGGCCAGGCTTGATTCAGCAGGTAACTAAACTTTCTTTATTAAATCTTATTTGAAAAGGGCCCTTCCCGAGCAACTTTCATGGTTGATGCACTTTTCACTTTAGGTGCATAAAAACAAGGTACCTCATTATCGTTTACATTTCTGTATTTCAAAAGCAGAAGGGAAATAATCTTAATGGATCTCCTGCTGCTATGGAAGAACCTTACTCGAAGTGTTAAAATCTAGTTTTCCCATGAAAAGTTGATTAGTGACAGGCAAAACTTTCAGTCTGCTATTATGGGTTTTATCAACAATTAACACATCTCCAGTCTTTCTTTGTGAAACTTTTGCCTAAGGATGTCAACATGATTCGCAGCATGGCTTTGCAAGGAATATGAACTGGTCCCTTGTTAACTCTGAAAATGTTGAAGGAAACCCTGTTGTCACTTTGGAGCTAAAAGATAGTCCATACAGTCTTTCCATGTGGGATTACAGTTTTCTAGCTCTATACAAGGTTAGTAAGTTATTTACCATACAGCCATAGTGTGATATCTTTCTTTTTGTTAGTTTATAATCAGTCCATGAGCTACTAATTTGAGTTTTCTGGTTACCATATTGCAGGTCACTTTAGATAAAAATATCCTCTCAACAGAGTTGAGAATAACAAACACTGATGGAAAACCATTTTCATTTACTACTGCTCTGCATACATACTTCCGTGTAAGTATCATTTGTACATATTTTTTAAATGCATACAATTTTCCGCCCGAAGAGTGATGCTTTTCCATTAATGACCTAGGTTGTAGGCTCACTTACGATGATTGGGGTCAGTTTTCGGAAAAGAAACACACACAAACACACACCCACACACACAAAATAAAACAAAAACAAAAGGATTTTGTTGTTTGAGATCAGAGGCAGGGCAAAAAGTTACTTAAAGTTTCAAGAAATTTAATGATCAGCCAAACATGCTGGTTTCTCATTGTGGTGGAACCATGAACCCAATGAAAATCAGATGTCAAGGACTTCTGTTCTTCTTTGTAAAACTATCGAGTACTTAATGTATAATTCATATTTCACTTCCCTGCATCCACATAATAAACTGTTATATTTAACGTTATTTTAGTTCTCATGCAGGCTTCTATAACAGGAGCATCTGTTACAGGCTTAAAAGGTTGCAAAACCCTGAATAAGGTTCCTGATCCCAAAAATCCAGTGGAGGGAAAGGAGGAAAGGTAAGTATGAATATAACTCTCCAACCCCACCCCACCCCCCAAAAAAAAAAAAAGAAAAAGAAAAGAAAAATAAATAAAAATAAAATGTAGAGGCTTGAAGATTTGGAATAATTGCAATTGCCTATACATTGATGGTTTGTAAGGATTGCAGTGGATGATTGGACTATATCAAGTACTGCATTCCGAACATGGATAAAATGGAAAAACTGTGCTTCACACTATGGGAACGTTAAATATCATAACTTCACCGTTTTCCATTAGCCAGAACTTGTCCTATAAGAATGTTAATATCATTACTTTCCCTTTTGCATAAACCAGAATGTCATCCTACTCTAGTATTACCTCATCCAAAGACAAGAATTTTTCTTCCAGTGTCTTGATTATGGCAAAGATATGTACTCTTTCAGTTCCTTTATTTTTTTTACAATATTTCTTTCTCATCCTTAAGCAGTGAGTACTGAGAGGAATATAAACCCCTATTTATATACCCATATAAGTTGTGTGGTATCTGTTTTAACATCTACTTGTTTGAGCTTATTTCTACACGTAAATTCTAACCTTTCTTTCATGAGCCAGGGATGTTGTCACATTTCCAGGATTTGTAGATTGCATTTATCTTGATGCCCCTGAAGAATTGCTATTGGATAATGGTTTCGGTGATAAAATTACCATCAAGAACACAAAGTAAAGTGAAACCTTGTATGAATTTTTGAGCTCATTTCCGCTTTCTGTATATTTATTCATTTCTTCGTGTGTTCATCTTTGTCATGCAGTTGGTCCGATGCTGTTCTGTGGAATCCACATCTGAGCATGGAAGTTTGGTACAAAGATTTTGTATGCGTTGAAAACGCCAAGGTATGGATAACCTTACTTTTAAGTTCACCTCCCCCCCCCCCCCCGGTGTGTGTGTAGATGCTATAACTGTGCGTCCCCTTCAAGATATGACTTTGGACATTAATTTAGAAGATCTCAGTTCTTGCCATCCTGAAATGATGTAAAATTTATCTTCGTGTTTTGCATGCTGATTTCATATGTTTCGTACTTTTGGAAACTCAAATGCTTCTTTTAATTTGATCTTATTCTTTAAGACTACACATTTAGAATCAAAAATTATTTCTATTTCAATATAGAAATTGAATGCATGGAAATGAATGGGAGAGATTTGGGTAGTACATATATGAATCCTATTAAATATGTAATGTGATTGGTTTAACAAATTTCTATTCAGTTGTAGATAAGCTGTGCTGTACAAATCACTTTTACCAGTCAAGTCACAGTTGGGCTATCGTTTGATATGATTCATACAGATTGGACAAGTCCATCTAGAACCTAATCAATCTTGGATTGCCACGCAACTTCTGAGCCTGGCTTGAAGTGCAGTTGAGAGTTTGTATTTGCATTTTGATCATCTTCTCCTCTAAGATCTGTTTCGTTTGCCTCAAGCCGTTCGGAGCAAACAAAAGAGCAAAGAATTTGTTGGTGATGGATGTAGCATGACTCATGTATAATGTCTCTTTATGTATGTATCAATAAATAAAATGTTCTTAAGGTGCAATTACCTCAGTCAGCGTACTATAAGATCTGCCAAATATGCATTTGTAGTGAACACATCTTGAACTCTGTTCAGATAGATTCACCGGAGTCATGAATATCTGTTCATATTCATCCCTCAAGCTATGCTGGACCAGTAAATCATTTGTGTACCCTTCGCCTAATTCTTAACCATTTTGAAAAGTTAAAGATCTTTGATTTCTTCATGACAAATTCAGAAATAGATGCGCCATTTGTTATCACTTAGGCTGGAGAATATCTATACAATGACATCTTCAATAAGGAAATGCTAACTAAGTTAGAGACTTGTCCCTAATCTAGATAAATAGCATTATTCATTACTAAGTGTTTTAATTCAAAGCAGTAAAAGAGTTTCGTCTGCTCGTCTGAGTAACTGGAATAACTTTTTTTCAAAATTCAAATGTTGACCTGACAAAACAACCAAGAATCCTGTTACAGTTGAAACCATGATAGTCAGCCTTTTTTAAATAAAATACAATCCTATAGATTTCCTACTGTCAATAAACATTCCTCCAGAAACTTGTGAAGCTGTTCTGTATAAATGTTGGGGAAAGTCCGGTAATGGTCAACGTGAGGAGATGACCTGAAATTAAAAGATTTTAATTGTTTCCCAATCCTCCTCTGCCCTTCAATAAATGATTCTACTGCTTGAAATGGAATGACTTTGTCTGCTGTACTATACAGATACAGCTGAGGACAGGGAGGCTGGTTCTTTGAAAGGGCAGAAACAATCTTCATCAACTTCCTGATGGATTGAAAAATACCAATTATCTGAAAGCTTTTAGAGCATTTTTGGACCAAGCTTAAAAGACAAAAAGTATTAATCTCGAAGCAACTAATATTGTTTTAATGGAACATGAAACAGTAAAGAGGTTTAGAGGGGGGGAAAATGTACTTGTTTACATCAGGCAAGTTAAGAAGAGACGAGAAGAGCCTCTCAAAAGCAGATAAAAGCAAGGATTCAATCAAGAGAGGTTCCTTCTGTAGTATCTTTGGTCCATTTGTTTCACTTCTGAATTCAGTTCCCCCTCCTGCATCAACTGAGGGATATGTAGCAGAACTGCTTTTCTTTAGCAGGGCTGTGGTAAATCCAGCTGCCCATACCTGTCATGGTCAGATGGATGTCAAATGGATTTCTAAGCATACATCCCTCTTCGCAGAATCATACAAAAATTACCAACAAATATTTTGATGCCAAAAAGAATAAAGAACTATTTTAAGCATACAGCCAAAACTTCATATTGATGTTGACTGAAGTAAAAAGGGATATAGTTCCTAGAGCAGAAAAGATGTCGGCCTCAAGGTAAAATTCCAGCATGTCGACAAAAATGATTAGCATTCAGTCGTTTCTTTACAAAAATACTAACAAATAAAAATAAGCAGATGGAAATCAATAAATCTTTAAAACAAACTATTAAAGCAAAGTTAATTGAAAAATGTGTGAAAGAGGGAGAGACGGACAGTGCACCAGAAAGCAGATGAAACCTTGTGTGCTTACGCGTGAATGAAGCCAAGACAAGACGATAAGTCAAAACCTTTACCGCAAAGCTTATAATTATTTGGAAATAAATAAATAAATAAAAGAAGTAACCTCTGAAGCTATAACAACCAGTCATGTGTCTCTGCCACAAGCTTAATATTATTGACACTCAAAGAAGCCCCTTTTCCCTTTCGAATACTAAACAGGCCATTTTCCTGTTCTCCCTAATATAAGCTTTCTGTAAATCAATAGAAGTTATGCAAACCTTCCTTTTCCCTATACTTCTCCATGAATCTCCTAAGTAGGTGAAATAAGTAAAGATCTCCCAAGCAATAAGCATGATACTGTTTGCACAATTATCCTGATCAATCATCTTGTAATTTCATAGAGTGACTTGTCCTTGATATGTATCAAATTTGAAAAGTCTGGTATCTAGTTCTAGTTTATCCATAAAGGAAATATGTGTCGACTGTTAAGGCAACAAATAACCTCAAAGCTCCAGAGGAAAGAAACATATAATATGAAAGCATGTTTCCGATCATCACCAATATAATATAGGTAGCCTAAGATGTACTTTTGGGCTTAGATTGTAAGAAAGTAAATTGTTTCCAGACTCATCTTCGTGTGGACAAATTATAGGTCTCCTAACAATAACACCTCCTCCAGTATTCTTATACTATGCGAGCGCATTTTACTAAGTTGATAATGTGTGCCATTGTAGAGCTATAATATTTTCGCCAATCCTAACACTTTTCTACCATTTTTATTTTCTTAATAGAGAACATATGATATAACAAGTCAACATGGAAAGCTTCTGATCCGATCTTCATCCACTGCCATGAGCCTAGCATTTCGGTGTTTACGCAGACAAGTGAACACAATTAGAAGGGGGTAATTGAAACAAGATTATAAGAAGACAGGTCAGCTTTGAGGTCCTTATCCTCAGGAGAAACAGTAGCGGTGCAAATCAGCGTGCATCATGTAGTGAAGAAATATGTAACTCTGTCTCAGCTCATCAAAGCAGAGTTCTAAAAACTCTTGAACCCATGTTAACTTTGAACTGAATTTCAGTAGCAAGAGAATGGAACACTTATCAAAAATGATATGTTTTATAATTCTTTTTCATGTTCTTAACCTCACCAACTGATCTTTTGTTACCAAAACCTTTGAATAAGATCTAATCATGGTGCCGCACATATACAAGATTACTAGCCGAAAATGTTTAATTTGCCAAACGATCCCAAGATTTTTCCATAAACTGATTTCATTAGAATTCCCACTTCAGCATTGAGTGCCGGGTCAATTCATAGAGACAGCACTTTCTCTGATTCTGTAGACAAAACGGACAAGAACACTTGATTTGCAATACATGTGGCAGGAAAGACAAAACGACATGCATATCTGAAATCAGGACAAAAAGTGAATAAGATATGCATATCTGAAATGCGGACAAAAAGTGAAGTTTCAGTTATTCACTTATGGCGTCATTTTTATAAAGGGGAATTTTGCTACTTGTAAAGGAAGGACTCCACTCACATGAAGATAGATACGAAAAGTAAGACCGAATTTCAGTGTTTCATTCTGTTGTCTTTCTCAACATGAGCTCAATAACAATTTCCTCCCAGAAAACATTTTGGTAGGAATTTCAAAGGATACACCTTACGAACATCCGCGAAAGAGCTAGTATTATCTTCCAGTACTAAAGTATGGGCCATTATCGTTAACAGTTCTAAACTATTATTCATGTTCGCACTGATCAGAATGCCATTTTTAGCTAGTTTAGAATACCAATCGAATGTGTCTCCCAAACAAAGAAATCTGACTCGTACGTCCTTGTTGTTCTGGAAAACGTGCAGATCTCTTCTTCACTTGATAAGGACAAACACCAATACAATCTTCTTCTTATTAATTTATGATTTTTCCCATCAATTATATATTTTTGCACCAATTTCAAATGATTAGTAGGAAAGCAATACTTCCATACATTCAACTACCATTTTGACACCAAGAATTGGATAGATATCCAGCTGCCATCAAAATAAATCAGACAAACCACCTTCTTGAGAAAAATGTAGAGCTAAGAATTAAATCATCACAAATTGCAAAAGTTGAATGCAAACCTTGGGATCTATATTTGGGTCTCCTCCTGAGTCGATGATGCATCCTTTAATCTTTCCCAATATATCTTGCCTATCTTTCCAATTATCAAGAAGTGCACCATACCTGCCCAAAATTACATAAAGAAAACGAGGAGAATAGATACATAGAATGAGCAAAGAAACTCAAAGTCCAAATTACAGCTCGAACACAGGTAATCTTTAAATTCAAAACCCGGAAGTATAGCTACATATGTATCATAAACCAGTCAACTGACAATAATGCATGAGACTTTGTAAAATGAGACTCTATATAAAACCAATGAAAAGTGGAATCAATCGACTAACGCTAGCCAACCCGTATTGCTAAAGGTGTGAAAGATCAGGAACCGTTCCCGGCCATGTTTTTCCGACTCAGACAGCCATGAAGCAAGCTCACATGCCAACCCTGCAATCCTCTCCTGTAATCTCCTCCCTAAATCAAACGACAACACATCCCTCACCGAGGCGACGAATGTAACAGCATGAATCCCCCTCTCATTGTAGAGTTCCACATACCTCCTCAAGTGCTTACGCTTGGCCCCAAGCCATCCCAATAACACAACCGCCGCCTCCGGAAGCTTATCTTCGACAACCCCGATATTTTTACCATTAATCCCTCGCTCAAAAGCAAAATTCCACTCGAAGGAATTGCCGTTGGGACAGGCAAAAATACGAGCAAAATTTCCTTGGGAAGTTGAGAGATGCGGTGCTTGGAATGTTGATAGTGAGCTCAAAGAAAGGAAATTAAGGAAATGGTTTTTTGATGCGGGAAAATTGAAGACAGAGTGACAGTGTGGATGGAATTGAGTGGGGCGAAAGGAAGGAGCATAGGAAAACGGTAATCGAGAACGGGGGTATTGAGTTTTGAGGAGGGAAACGGAGAGGTGACGACCGGAGCAACGGAATGCACAAGCGGCAGCTTCCATTGATGAAATTGTTGGACAACACGGAACGTTGTGTATTGTGTTGGAGCAATTTTCTGCGTATTTCGCCGGCGAAAATGCCGGCGGCGACTCCGATGTTGAATCGCTATGAAATTTCAGCTTACTCCTCCAAACTGGTTTCTGGTAACCTGAGGTGAATTCATTTATTTAACTGTTCAAAATTGGTCCTTTTTTTAAGCAAGTGAAAATGATGAGCAATGGTTGTTAAAATCCCGATTTATTTTGGATCTTATTTTATGATGATTCTCTAATAATAAAACTGTCCAATTTTATTGTTCAATTTTAGAATTTTACTTACGATTTTCGTAATTAGTCTGTAACAATTCAAGTGATTTTATGATCCTAATAATTTAGATGATTCTCAAATTGTGTAATATTATTAATTCTCATGAATAAGATATCATATGTGTCTCTCTATTCTCGTAGGATTTTATTTATACACTATTATTATTATTATTGAGTCAAATGATATTACAGTTACAATGAATCCAAATGAAGAAACAGGAAGACGAAGAGAGCTTAATCATCATTCTTATATTATTGTATAATAATACTACTACTACTAGAGAAGAAATAATAAAAATCTTAGTACAAAGTTTTGGATCATATTACTCAAACATTTCAACCAAATAAAAAGATATAAGCTGATTTCATGTATGTATAATAAAAAGCTCTGTCAAACAATGGGCGAAGAAAGTTTGCTCATGAGAAATGTATCAATTGCACCAAAATCTTTACTTCCTTCTTCTCTAGAAGAATATTATCAGCACTGCGTGATCCACAAGTCACTGCTAGTGATTATTTCAATTGATTGATTCATCCCACGTGCTTTTCTATATTTTTTTGCCTCGGAGGGTTTGTGTTATGCAATTCTCTAGAGTCACAACTCGATGAGGATGGATTAAGCCCATATTCACTTGTTTCCCCGTATTCACTGCTCGGAAATTCTTGACTTGACATCACCATCTTCCTAAACTTCATCATGTCAGCATTGTAAGCACAAGTGTCGTAAACCTCAGTGGTGTTCCCCGTTGGATGGACAGGCGTTCCATGCGCTGTCTTGCCACCGTCATTTAAGTCCTCTAACGATGAATCCCCTTCCAAAGCTCGTACAATCTAAATCAATATAATAGCTTTCTCATATGAGCCAATTAATAATTTCATATATACATACACATTGATTAATTAAGCACTTGTTATTATTATTATTATTATTATAGTTTCAAAGATAATAGACATTTATTTATGATGATAAAATTACCTGACTCATCCTGGGACGCCTTCTAGCAGAATGGCGTATGGAAGCTGCAGCACAGGCTACCATGCACGCCATCTCTTGGGGATCGTAGTTACCTTGAAGACGTGGATCCACAAGTTCGCCGTAGTTTCCATCTTCCACGGCCTTTGATAGAAGTGGCCTTGCCTGTTAATTCCAATTCCAATGTATAGTATAGTATCTCAACCAACTTCAATTGCATAATCATAATAATAATAATAATAATAATAATAATAATAATAATAATAATAATAATAATAATAATAATAATAATAATAATTAGGTAAATGCACGGGAAACGCGAACTAACCCAATCTACTAAGCTGTCTTCCATAGTTCTTCCCGTGGTATCAACGGGCCGCCTTCCGGTTATGAGCTCCAAAAGCATCACTCCATATGAGAAAACATCAGATTTTTCTGTTAGTTTGCCACTTGATGCATATTCAGGAGCCAGATACCTGGATTTCAAGGAGTTGATGATGAGGTGGAGATCTAGTTAATTGTTCCTTCTAAAAATAACAAGATAATAAAATACAACACATCAGCTACCCAAATGTTCCCATGACACGAGTGGAGACGTGAGTATAGTTGTCGGAAGTGAGCTTAGCCAATCCAAAGTCTGCCACCTAGATAACACACAGTAATTAAAAAGCATCAGAAGGGAAGCATAACTAACAACTAGTGATCGACGCTCATCTGGGGCCTTTTTTGCACCTTGCAGCTACATATAACATTACCATGGCTTCGAAATTGTAGTCGAGGAGAATGTTTGCTGATTTGATGTCTCGATGAATAATTCTCGGGTGGCCTGTGATCATTTAGGGAAAAAAAACAACGTTTTTACATATCATGTCTTTGCAGATGGGGAGGGAGTAAAGAGTTGAGAAACGCATACAATCTTCGTGCAGATAGCCAAGCCCCTTGGCGGATCCCAACGCAATTTTAAGCCTAGTTGGCCAATCCATAACCGGTTGACCCTTTCCTACAACACATATGGACGTGACGTGATTAGGAAAGAAAAACAAGTTATTATGTTATCTGCTGCTGCTAAACACATGAGTATATGAGTTCTGAAGTCTTATTCCTATCTGTGTGTTTCTGAACCATTTATTATTGGTACATTTGAAGGTAGAACCTTTACCATGAAGGTGGAACTCCAAGGTCTTATTGGAAACGTATTCATATACCAACATTCTTTGTGAATCAGCAATGAAGTATCCGACTAGTGACACAAGATGGCGATGATGGACACGACTAATAATGTCGACCTCAGCCTGGAACTCTCTTTCTCCTTGTCCGCTACCAGCCTTGAGACTTTTAACTGCCACCTCTTTGCCATCAGGTAAGATACCTTTGTGTACAAATCCAAATCCACCTTGGCCTAACAGATTGGCCTGAGAAAATCCTCCTGTTGCTGCTGCTAATTCTTCATATGTAAATTGGCTCTTGGAAAATCCATTCATACCACCACCCACATTGGGAGATATCGGTGCTCCGGGAGTCTGATGTTGCCCTGAGAAACCAGAGCTATATTCACCGCTGCTATTTGCGGGGGCGCCTGGTTGAGTTGGTGGTGCTGCTGCTGCCGCTTGCCATACCCCAACGCCACCTAATGGCGTCCCCATAACACCCGGGGGTGGAGGAATCTTAACAATGTGCTCCATAGGCTGGGGACTATTCCATTGTGTGGAAGCATTGAAGTACATCTCTGCACCGGCAAACAAACACAGTAAACATAACATATGATTCTTGACTTGTCCAAAGTAAACTTGATCTGTTGGTTAATATATATTATAGCACCTTTAGGCGGATGTCCAGGGCTCATGTAATAACGCTGTTTTTTATCTCTCCTCGACCGGGACCATATTAGGCAAACAACAAGCGCGGCAAGAATGACAACTCCTCCTACAACAATTCCAGCAGCAATTGCTATATCTGAGGAATTGGAGGAACTAGATGGGGGCGATGAAGAATGACCGGAGGAAGCTGGGGATTTGTTTGAATGGGAAGGAGGTGGTGGAGTTAAATGACCAGCTGACGGAGGTGTGTCGTGAAGTGCAGGTGGGGGTGGCGGTGGAGAGAAAATGGGTGCTGGAGGAGAACCCGGGGGAGTGGGAGGAGGAGGTGATAAAGGAGTGGCTTCTGGTGGAGGGGAAGCGGTGGGAGGTGTGAGTTGGGGTGAAGCGGGAGGAGACTGTTTAGATGGGGGTGGAGGGGGAGAATGGGATGGGGCAGGAGGTGGCGATGCAGATACTGGAGGGGAACTTGGAGGAGGGGAGGTTGGAGGAGGGGAAGCCGGTGGAGGTGATTGTGGAGGAGCGGGAGGAGGAGAAGCCGGTGGAGGTGATGAAGCAGGGGGCGAATGGGACGGTGACGCAGTAGTAGGTGCAGGTGAATCTTCTTTATCTTCTTTAGGAGACGCTTCAAGAGATTTCTGTGGTGGAGCAGTCTCAGGAGGAGGAGATGGTGCCATTTGCCAGAAATGAAGTCCCGGTTAAAAGAATTCACCCCAACAAGACACTCTGCCGGAAACACTCAAATTTCTCCCATAAAACTGCTCTGTCACACAAATTCAATGCCCCTGACGGACAAGGCATGCATCATTAATCATTCCAATTCCACAGAATCAAATCCACAAATAAATTAATTATTATATACGTGCATAAACTTAAATAAATTAACATGGAAGATATATACAGTAAAAACCAATTAGATCCGAAGGCAACCGAATTCATTCATTCATTCATAATAACATTACGTTGAGTAGAATTAAAGGGGCCGGAGAGAGAGAGAGAGAAACCTGGAAGATGAAGTTTGAAGGGTCCTCAAGCGTAACAGAGAGAGAAGGAGTTGCATTTTGATTTTTCCATGTTAGAAAAGGCAGGCAGGCTACTGGCTATTCTTTGTGTCTCCTACAAAGAAGGCCCTCTCTTCCCAAATTCAAACCTCTATTTTTAGGCAGCTATGAATGATTCTGTTATGTGCCATTACTTTATTCAGAGGGTGACAGCAATTCTCGATTCCACCTGATTCAGATTCTTTTCTTTTTCAGCAATTTAAGGATCAAAATGCATGGCACTCGTCATTCTTTCAGTTTTGGATGCAATTCTCCATCTCCTTGTTAATAATAATACATTATCAACCAATCTCCACGTTAATGCATACATGGAATCAAATCATTTTGACGATTGCTCACCTTTTCAAGTTGATTGTGGACATTTCCAATAACAACATGTTATTATGAGTAATGCTATTTGGTACAATATAAGGAACACAAATAATATTTTTGACACCATCTTTTTAATAATATATATCATTGTTTCATCATCTTATTTTAAGATAATTTGGTATTCATTTCATGGTCTAATGCTTAAAATTTCTCAAGTAGAATTCATGGCCTGCCCTCCAGGATATGAAAAGAAAATATATTGAATTATATATCATTTGGTAATTGAGGAATAGATTAAAATTTCGTATATGTTAATACAATAGACATTAAATGGGGGTACATAAAAAAATTAAAAAATTAACTAATAAAAGTGGACAATAATTTGGGACAAACAAAAAAAGAAACTGAGACAATTTTTATCGGGCGAAGGGAGTATTAAGTTTTTAATTTGTTGTAGCCACCTTTATATTTTTGGGTGAAAATTCTATTCCTTAGTGTATAGCTCAATTTAGACGGATGTCCCAACTCTTGAAAGGGAAAAAATAAAATTGATATTATTGTAAATGATACCAATTTTTAGAATACTAATTCGGGATCCTGCATTGCACGATGTCCATTAGAATTGTTAAATAGATTTTAATAATAATAAATAAAATGAGTTCGTAATAATAATTATAGGTGTTTAAATAATTTATAAAAGCTTTATTAATAGAAATTGGGAGTTTTTAAAGTGTTTGTGGTAGTTTAGAGTTTAAAAGTTCACACGTTAGGTGAAAGATGAATTTACTGTTATTATTTAACTAAATAAATATTAAACTTCCATGGAATTTACTTAGAAAACTTTTACTAATTATTTTTTACTTCACTAAAAAAATGAACTTGAATTGAACTTAATAATGTATGATCAAGTGAATTAAATTATGAAATTAAATAAAACACCTAATCCCGTCTCCAATCCATAATGTCCATTGGGTCTATCTAGCCAAAAAAAAAATACATTTTCTCATCTTATAGGCACTCTGTATTTTGTTGAGCTGGTAATCCAGAAGACCAGAACTCTGTTTGAAACAAGCTTGAGACATTGTCTGCATTTATTACTTGCTATCTAATCTTAACATGCACCAAATCAGCCCCCATTGGAAGAGTTTTTTTCTTGCACAATGTCTATTTTGTTGAGATTGCTCAACTTTTTTCCCATTAGACATGAGTATTGAAGATGCTCTAATGATTCTGTAATGAGAGTTCAATAATCCAAAACAAAAATTAAATGCGAGTGTGAGGATTTTATAGTTCCAAATTAACCTAAAGAAGGTTATAGCTGTTTTCAACTAGATATGATATGATACCTTTTAATGTGAACATCTCATATGAACATGTGCCTGGTGAAGAAATTTAAAGAAGATTAGTCTGTTCATAAAGACATTTGTTAGGGTAAAACGGTTTGCTCTTAGAAATATTAGCTTTAGAAAATATAGTAAAAAATTTATTAGAGCGTCCCGAATGCAAAAAATGTGCACGATATGAGAAATAGACACATAATTGTAGTTTTCTATTTTTTTAACCTTTTTTCTCACTTTATTTTCCATTTCATCACCACGTTATCTTCAACAATTTACTCTCACGTGACATGAATTTCAAATTCAATTTTAGTTATAACATGATGATTCCATTTAAATGGTTGTCAAATTGACCCTAACACATTTTATTAATTAAATATATGCATTTGGATGAAAATGTAAATTTTTAAAGGTTGGAGACCTATTCATCTAGATCTAAAGGTTGGGGATGAAAATGCAAATGAGTGTAAAGGTTGAGGATCGTTTCTACAAATTACCCTTTTTATTTATCCTTTATTTATTTTATTTTATTCAATATACTAGTAAAAATTTGGGACAATTGGAGAAATAGGCTAGTTTTGGACTTTGTTATGGAAAAATGGCAAAAAACTTAAGCTTTTGGAAAAATAGCAATTTTATTGGGTAAAATTACATATACACCATTCTTGCAAAAATGGCAAAAATAATTGAATGATTGTGATTTTGTGCAGCACACCTATATCAATGGTCCAAATTGAATGAAGTGTGATTAGTAAAATAAAAGACACAATGGGTAATTTGTTTTACATAATGGACCCACATATTAGAGGGAAAGAAAAGAAGCTGGAAACCATCTTCCACCATTGCACAACTTCAAGTATAGAGAGAACCTAGGCAAAGTTTCTTGAATGTTCCCAATAATGAAAAAGTCGTGTGATGAACTCCTCCATTTTACCATTTTCATGGAGTTTTTAAGATAAACTTTGGGTGCTTTGATATCATCTCCCTCCATTCTTTGACACCCCAATGTAAGAGGTAGAGCAACAAAAACAGGGGTTCTTGAAGTTTCCCAAAAAGAGAAGGTGACATTTGATATCCTCCATTCACCATTTTTATAAAGCTTATAAGATACATTTGGGTGTTTTGAAGATTCAAATTTCCACATTGCATTACAAGGTGAGTAATGAAGTTAACTATGAGATTATATATTACTACAATATCTTATTAGGATGGCTCATAAATCACTACTCAAAGTCAGCTATAAATATTCTTATAGAGAGAACATGGATTAGCTAGCCAATGACTCGGATTTCACACTTAAAACTGCATTTCTACATTTCGGTTGTAGATTTCCTCTTAATGAATAATTTTTTTATGAAGAAAATGTAACCAAATGGATACACAAGAACCTCTTAATCTTTCTATCCTAAGGTCATTAATGATGTTAGATATGTGATTATATGTGACTTCAAAATATTGTTAATGTGGTTCATATATCAATAATCAAACTTAGAGAACAGGTGAAAGACTGGATTAATTAGCCAATTACTGGGATTTCACACTTAAACTTGCATTTCTGCATTTCAGTCGTAGATTTCCTCTAAACGTATAATTTTTCCTTAAGAAAATTTAACCAAATAGATAAAAGAACCTCTTAATCTTTCTATCCTATGCTGAGTAATGATGTTAGATATGAGATTATATGTTCCTCCAAAATATTTTTAGGGTGGTTCACACATCAGTAATCAAAGTCAGTTTTTTGCATAGAGAACATGTGAAAGAGTGGATTAGCTAGCTAATGTTTGGGGCTCTACACTTAAAATTACATTTCTACATTTCAGTTGTAGATTTCCTCTACATGCATAATTTTTTCTTAAGAAAATGTAACCAAATGGATACAAGAACCTCTTCATCTTTTGGTAACTGAGATAAGTAATGATGTTATATGGAACGGTTTGTAGGCATGAAGTTCCTTTGACGACATTGGATCCTGGCTGCGATGTTGCTTGCTAGTGCTGGTGTGGACACACGCAGGAACGAAGGACCAAGTTGCAGGAATGGCACAGGTTCCACCAGAGATCTTCCCAGGCGCTCGGCGATTGCATCAAGGTCAATCACATTTGCATAGTTACGTATGAGCGGCACTAAATGGCTCAAAAGTGGAAATGGCACGGGTTCTACTAGAGCTCTCCGCGGGTGGTCTGGAGTTGCCTCAAGGTTGATGGCATTTTCATGGGCATCGAGGTCAACCACGGCTTGGTTTCATCCCCCAACCATCCATCTTGCTCCTCACTCTCAAAGGAGTCATTGCCCAGCTCATTCCCTTCCTTTGAATTCATTTAGAGACACCTCTTGTGAGAACAACACAACAAGTCTCCATAACCAACAAGCCTCTGATATTAACCAAGGCATATGTGTGTTTATATAACCAAAAAATCAGTCTATAACCTTTGGATTTTCACCATGTATACTGTTTTGTACATTGGAAATGTATTTACTCTGAAATTATTCTTGCGGCCTCAAGATTCTGTCAGCATGAAGCCTTATGTCATCTACTTATTAGGGCTCACATGTACTATTGGCTGTAGTGTGTACTCATCTCAATGTTGTACACCTTTCTCAGCAACTCATGTAACATATACCTAGGGATGTCTACTGATATGAAGCATAATATATTTAGCTTACAGATAAAAATATTATGTGTGTAAAGGTACAAATTTTCTAGCAATATATATGTACTCCTTAAGCTTAACGTGATAAATTAATCCACCATCCAGCATATGACCTTTGAGTATACCAACGTGTCAAATTTAATTAACTACACAATGTTGTACATGCAACCGATTTGTAGAGTTCTTGCTTAAAGCGGCAAAGTAACCCTTAAATAAAGTATTCTACATCTACGTTGTACATAAATGTAGAATTATGTTAAATATATAATATTTTCAGCAACCCAAGTGATGTCCTTAAGCCTAAAGTAACCCTTAAATATAGAATGCTACATTCAGGTTATACCAGTTGTAGAGTCAATGTAAACGTAGAATGTTTCCAGCTACTGAGGAGATGCCTTTAATCTTAAATTGTTCAACTACCGCGTCGTTGTATAATTCTACATCTACGTTGTAGATAAATGTAGAATTTAATTAAAGGTAGAAGCTTTCCGGCAACCCAAGGGAATGTCATTAAGACTAAAGTACCCCCTAAATGTAGAATACTACATTTAGGTTATACCGATTTCTAGAATCTATATAAATGAAGAATGTTTTCAAATACTGATGAGATATGTAGGTAAACTTTAAGGGTTGAAGTACCACGTTATTGTAAAATTCTACATCTACATTGTACAGAAATGTAGAATTAAATTTAATGTATAATTTTTCCAGCTACTCAACTGATGTTGGTAAGCTTAAAGTAACTCTTAAATGTAGAATACTACGTTACTATCATACCAAATTGTAGAATCTATATAAATGTAGAATGTTTCTAGCTATTGATGAGACGTCTTTAGAAGGTTGAAGTAAGTACCGCGTTTTTTGTACAATTCAACACCTACGTTGTACAGAAAAGGAGAATTTGATTAAATGTGGAACTTTTGAAGCAACGAATGTGATGCCTTAACATGGTGTCCATATAATATAACTCTAAGACAGGTAGAAATTGTAAAATTACGTAACATTTGTGATTTTCTAGCAATATATACAGTGTTCCTATAGAATACAACTTTGTGGATGCGTCACATAAATGTAGAATGAAATGCTTGAGCTGAAAATAAATGAATAATTACACTAAATGGAATGCTTGCATTAATGTGTGCAAGATGGTTAACTTGAAATTTTGATCCCATACTGTTGTTAGCGTCTGCATAATTCTACATAAGATAGTGGGAGGAGCATAGCATGCCACAATAAAATGCATAAACATAAAAGGCTAGAGAAAATAAGCCATATCGAGGGGGTTAAAGAAGTTACAAGTAGTGAAGACAAGCTTCTACTAGGCTCTTTTCTGGGCATGCTCTGTTCTGTACGGTGTACTTTGATATAAACTTTTAGTCCCCTTTCTTTTCGGCCCGTTTAAAACACCAGTTATTTTGGGAACAAAAGTCTTTGTGGTAGACCTTGTTGATCCTTCACTCCACACTTGCGCCAGTCTGAGTTGATAGTCCTAATCAATGGCTAGTAGCATTCAGCTCTCCAAGGGAGATCTGATAACAATCTCAAGTTATCTACCCAGAATAGAGTTTACTCATCAATGCCGTATTGTCGGTCAAGTACTCGTAATACCCCTTCAATTATTAGTACCATACCCAGTTTGAAATTATCAACCCGATGACTACCACTGAGGAAGACGGTGTAGGCATCTTCAAGGAATATATGATTATGGTCATGAAAATATCGGTCCCTAAGTCGTTGTCGTTCTAGTGTAAAAGCTATAGCCAAGGGCTTTTCCCCAAATTTGACCTGTAATTAGTGCGAACTCTTGTATGGAGAACCTAGCCAGTCGACCATTTATGTCAAACCATGCCTCGTGCTTTTTGTTGCACTATATCTTCCACAGCATGAACTCATGAAAGAGTTGAGTTAAAAAGTACAGTTCGCGGTCCCTCAAACGACCAAGATGGGCAAACTGTGTGGTATTGAACTTTTGCATTTACCATTCATCGAAGTTGTCCATAATGTTATCCAACTAGTCTAGATTCATTATATACCCAACTTGGGCCCTAAATCGCCTATACACACACAATTCTCGGCTCATCTGCAATGCATACACCATTTGCCAGTAAGATGATTAGCTCAAAATTGCTATTAACTACTTGTCGAAGAAATAACAAAAAAGGAGAGTAAAAAATCAAGGGAAAAAATGACAATTAGCAAAAGAAAAAAAAACAGTCTTTAAGTCTTCATATTCAAAAAGTAGGTCAATTTTTAGAATTTCAAAAATCAAATTGTCCCTTCAAATAATGTAACAAAGTGGACAACCCAAATATCTTAATTCACAATTTTGTCGTATTTACATAATCAATTAAATGGTCTTCGATACATGCAAAATAAATTACAGAGTGTAAAATATAGTGTTCTAAATACACAAAAAAATACACTTATCGTACATAAAACTTTAGATTTAGAACATTTTGATGATATAAAAAAGAGAAGAAGATGATGACATTTGATATAGAATTTGGGGAAGTTGTTGACTTTTTCTGTGAGTGTGTAATGGAGGGTATAAAGGCAATGTAGAGAACGAGGACCATGGCCAAAAATAATTACCCTAGATAACTAAATCCTATTACCAATTCCAATCCAACAAGATAATACAAACCAATCTAGCGAGAAAATCAAATGAATATCATCTACATACTTGGATTGCAAAACCTTTATAGGCACCAATTAATACTTTAATAAGCAAACTATTAAAATTAATTATTACATTTATAATTGATCAAGAACTGGATATAAATATGAAAATAGCACGGTGTTTCTTAAGAAAAAAAATGATGAAATGAAGTTACCATGTGTTCACATTATATACACAAGTATATTGTACATGGTTCATAAGAATAACATGTATGTCTAATTGACATAAGTATTCTACAAGTGATCCATGAAAAACTATGAGAGGGAAAAGAATGGATATAATTTCCACATAAACTTCTGTTTCAGTCCATTCCATATATGGTTAAGATAGCAATTTCCAGAAACCAGTTGCTAGTAAATTAAGTACAACACTTTTTCCTCTATGAAGATCTCATTTTAAGTTAACAACTCTTTCACTATGAATAAAATTATAATGTTTGATTGCTCAACTCTTTAGAACTACATTTACAGTCATTAAGAATGGGAAATCTCTGGAAAGTGGGACATTATGTATTTCGAATGTATCCATGTGTTTCCTGTTAACAGATAGTGGCTTTTAAGTTACGACATATGCATCTCATGTTAATCTATATTCTGACCTTGGAAATTGTAGACTTATACATTTCCGTATGTGCTCATTTTCAAACTACAGTTATACATGAGGATGTTAAGTTCTGGAAAAATTATACTTCTCTCGCTAATCTATATTTTGTTCTGGGAAAAATGTAGAATAATATATTTTTATATGTAGTCATGTTTTACTAGTCAATATTGGTATGTTCTGGAAAAATTATACATTTCTGGCTAATCTACATTTTGTGCTGGGAAAACTGTATAATTATACATTACAAATTCGAGATAGCATTCACTTTATCTCACCCAACTACACCTAAGGTATAAGATTGTATGACATGGGATCCACCATGATGACATATTCTACACCACAGCTACATTGAAAAGCTAGAACTCTTTATTGTTATAACTGCATGCTTTATTAAATGAGATAAGACATACACAAACACAAACTAACACCCATTCAATAACAAACATTGGAAGGAACATACACGAACACAAACTGGCACCCATTCAACCACAAGCATTGGAAGGAACATACATACACGATAACAAACCATGAAATAGACATATCACGACCGACAAAAGCCTGCTTTTTACTTTTTAGCAAGTCTGTCTCAGTTAGGAGCACGTTAGAAGCTTGATGTTCACAAGCTAGATCAGTATGCTACTTTTGAGAAGGCTTGAAGTTAAATCTTTCTCCTCCTTTTTCTTCTTCCTTTTCCTCTTCTTATGACTACTCTTTTAGTTCTTCTTTTTCTTCTCTTCTTCTAAATCTAATATGTTCCCTGCGTTTTGCTCAATCCCATCGAACACCCAAGAATGTTATCCAAGTCTTTCAAGTTTTGGATATAAATAGAGTGATAATACCATTGGATTATACCTACTCACCTCATCTCTGATCCTGCAAATCTAAGCTCAATTCTAACTCCAGCAGCAATTGCAAAGTCAACGAATTTTACTGTTATCCATACGCAGCATAAGCAAATTTTGTTGTTACCTTTATGCTTCTATAGGCCACAGGATCAATTTGTAAGATTTCTTAGCCCGAAACCTATACAGTGGAACTTCCCCCAAACCCACCAAGCTTTACTGGGGAGTGAGGCAACGACATTGGGCAAAATCAGTGGTGGAGATTAAACTTCCAAAGAACAAAACTAGGCTTTGGCTGGGGAGATAAAGCTGTTATAAACTCTGAGATAGTTTATAAGACCTAATTTTCCCTACCTTAGGCATCAGTTCTGCTAGGAATTTAGTGATTTCAAGCTCCTGCATTCCTATGTTAATGCTAAGCTTCAAGCCATTTGTCAAAGCTTGGCTGACTTGCCAAAACAGGGGAATGGAACACCCTATTTTAATTCTTACTCTAACGTTGAAATCTCATGACAAAAAAGTGTTCCACAGTTGGAATTTAGTCACCAAAACCGGAAAAAAAATGAAAAAAAAAAATTTTAAGTCACACAAAAAGCCTGAATATAACGAAGGTTCTTCAAGTTTTCAACACCAACAAACCAAAAAAGAGCAGAAATAATAATAATGAAAACATAAATTTTCCGATATTTCCAAACCAAAAGCTGAAAGGAGTTGAAAGACTTTCTTACCGTTGTTTACTGGACGTCCGACTTACTACCTCACTGAAAAGAAGAGACTACTATTGTTGCTTGCTGGACGTACTTTGAAAATCGATTTCCGGTGATGTCCTTTGAAAAATCGATAGCTTGCTGGACGGAGTTTGGGGCCTAGGGTTTTGAGTCGTCGAATAGGAATAGAAACAACAAGCCGAGTTCGATTTGGTTAGATAGTTCATTAACGAAAGTTGGGGCTTTGGGTTTTGAGCTATACCACCGTGATCGCCTTTTCAATTTTTTGTTGGCCGGTTTTTTTCTTTGTTTTTTTATCAACTGTGTTCTCACTTCTTGTAGGATTTTGTTTTTAATTTTTTTTTTCAATGTGTAGGTTGTAAATTTCAAGTCATGGTGAGGGTATTATTGTCTATATATTACCATTTTTGCCATGGGTGCAAATATTAACTAATTTGGACATTTTTTCAAAAGGCCCAATAAATTTGGACAATTCTTCCAATGTCCTCCAAAAATTTTCTGTAAGGGTACTAAATATTCAATTCAATACTCATAACTAATAGAGAAGTTATGTTTCAAAAAAAAAAAAAAAAAAACTAATAGAGAAGTTATATATGTATTCAATGGCCTCAATTTAATAACAAGTTGAATCCTTTTAATGCACATATCAGTTCTTGATTTAGTAAATACTTGTAGGGTACCATAAGTTTGTTCACATACTATGAAATCTGATATGCTGACGGTGGGAAATTTTCACTATACACATCATCAATAAAATACTGCCATGTGCCTCACTATTGAAACGATAGTTCATTAAAGGATGGAGACCCATGCCACTGGGGTAAAAAAGAATGGGACTCAACAGGTACAAAGCCGAAAGTTTGGGACTGTATGTGAAATTTACTTCACATAACGAGAAAGGAAATAATAAAATATTTGTGCGGCAGAAGCCGATACGTGCAAATAGCTCTTCCGATCTGGCTCTGGACCCTTAAGCGTGGTGCCCCGTTAATGAATCGGAAAACCCATTTCTTCTTTAGATCGATTTCTTATATAGTCAAAATATTGATAAACTCGTTTAAATCTAACTCAAATTTTGAATTGTTCATCGATTCTTTTTAATCTGTAGATTTTTCTGTTGTTAATCGATATGAAGGACGATGACGCCCTACCTATATCAACATCCACTTCATCATCAGTTGTAAATTCTTCTTCTTCTTTTTCAGTTAATCCGAAGAAGGAGAGTTATTCTGACTCATCAAGCGTTTTTGGCAGAGGTCGGCATAAGTTTTGGGCATTTGCTGCTATTTTGTTGCTGGCGTTCTGGTCGATGCTTATGGGAACTGTCACTCTCCGGTGGTCTGCCGGAAACCTCAGCATCCTGACGGACGACATGGACACACCGGCATCCATCGATCTAGATGTCCTTGTAAGTCGTACCTCTTCTGCACTTACAAGTTGTATCTATGCTTGACGAGATAAGTACATTCATATAATTGGATGTGAATTGCTTTGGTTTTAATTAGGATATGGAGGAGAGGGAGAAATTGGTGAAGCACATGTGGGATGTGTACACCAATAGCAGGCGAATCAGGTTGCCGAGCTTCTGGCAGGTGGCATTTGTAGTTGCCTATGAAGACTTGACGAGTGAGATTCCCGAGGTCCAGGAGGCTGCCATTTCGGAGATTGCCAGGATGTCCATTCGCTACCTCAATGTCGATCCACCTCCCCTCCGATCTTCATCTTCGTTGGTTAGCCCATATCATCATTCAGATTTAACTTTTATTCTTTATTGGAATCTTATTCATGTAAGGCTGCAAAATAGTCTTTAATTGTGTATATGGTTTGAAGTGTTGGGCATATTTCTTTAACATGATTGTTAGTGTGGTGAGTTTATGTGATTCAAATGGGAGAGAATTAGAATGTTACTCTAACAAATAAAGCAAGCTAAGATTGCCACCATGAAAGTGAATAATAAGGAAATGGCCAAGTTTCTTGTCGCTAAATTGCAGTTCCCATGGAAGATGAATTTAGGGAAGAATAATAGAACAACTTCAGCTTCTAAGCTTTATGGGGACCCATTGAAGTCAGGTTCTGCAGAAATAGACATTTAACTCAACCTTAACAAAGAAAATTATATAATGCGTTCATTCAACTTTCTTTTTCTTAATAACTTGTGAAAGCTCTCAATAAGAGCAAAAGAAGGTTTGATTGAATGTGTTTGAGTTCCTTTATGACTGTCAACTGTACAAGGCTATTCTTGGGATACATCTGGACTGCTCACCTGCATTTTCCTACATCAGGACTGTGTGATAGAAGATCTTGACCTGTACTAATTTCAACTATGTCTTCATTTCATGCCTACTCATTCTGATGTACATCAATTATGCTACTTACAATTTTCTTCTATAAGTGTGACTTTATGCTCAGTCAATGACACTTTTGATTCTGAAGATTATGTTATATAAACTGCTAGCACAATTGTGTTCAGAAGGTTGATATAAAATTATGTGCTCAAGGAGCAATACTTATTTTTGAATAAAAAACTGGGGAGGAAACAAGCTATTTTAGTTTGTTTCAGTTTATGCATACACTATAGTTATGAAGCGATTAATTAATAAATATAACTCAAACACGATTGCATATGTAAAAAGTTTTTGCCTAAATAAACTCATTTGAAATTTATCTCCTGGATTATTTGAGATTTAAGATGAACTTCTTTGCTTTGATTAAATCATGCTTTATATTAAGAGAACTAGATTTTGCTAGTAGTGGAAAAGAACTGGAAATTCCTCTCTCCCCCCCCCGACCCTCTCTCCCTCCCTCTTTCTCTCTCTCTCTCTCTCTCTCTCTCTCTATATATATATATATATATATAGGACACGTTTCATGTTCCCTTTTTTGGCTGCAATGTTTACCTCTAAAATCTTCAGGGAGTAATCGCACTGAGAAAACAGGATCTTTAGAATTGTAATCCGGAACCCTAGACAGAATAATTTTACAAGTCTGATGAGTTGCAGCTTTGCCTCCATTGATCCTCTAAATGCTTGCTGATCATTTTATTATTGATTGGGATTGGAATTGGAATTTATTGTATGAGTGACTAAATTTAGAAGAATGTGCTGTAGATGTTGTGCTAAGTGATGCTTTTATAATTTGAAGTTGCTGAAATGATGTCATTGCTGAGGTATAGAGCATTTCCAATGCATAATTTCTATGAATCCTCTATTTGAGGAGAGAGAAAGACATAACAATTTTAGTGGATCCCCTTTTTCTTCCAATTTTATTTCAATTTTCGCTTTTTAACCACTTTTCTCTCCTTCACTTTTTCGTCATCATTTCCAAACACATTTCTACATCTAGACATCTTTCCGAACATCTTCATTCCTCTTCAATTCAAATAATCATCTCCTCTCTTTCTCTCTCATCCACATCATTATGTCTAGAAATTTGGCGTTGGAGATGCTTGAAATTACTGGCGTGAAGCTACTTCAACAAACTACTATGCTTTATTGGCAAGAGCTTGTGGGAAGAAAGAACTAAAATTGGGGGGGGGGGGGGGGGGGGGGGGGGGGGGGGGGGGGGGGGGGGGGGGGGGGGGGGGGGGGGGGGGGGGGGGGGGGGGGGGGGG